>JANHGB010053780.1:23666-43528 GCA_026283785.1 Coracopsis vasa
AGAGTCAGCGCGCCGGGCCGGGGCCCGCCTGCAGCCTCCCGCCCCGGGGCTCCTGTGGCAGCCCCTCGCTGGAGGCCGGTTGCCCGCCTTCCTCCAGTACTCGGTGATGTCTTTTGTCTCAGTGCGGTTTTAATCCTAGCCCAACGCTTTAACATGCTGGCGTGGCTTGTTTTATGTACTGGGCATCACTCCAGATTCAGTGTCATTGCGGGGAAAAGGACACAGACATGTAGTTGCAGGTTTTATCAACTAACACACAAGCGTTATTTCTTAGCTTCTTAAAATACCCTGAAGAAGAGGGGGGAGGGAGGTTCCACAAGAGGCACCTGATCCACAGAAACCACCCCAGGTGCATCTCGGCCCTTAGCATGGCCAGTTCAGCCCAGCCTCACCCCGGCACTTCCAGCCTGCCTTGCCCTGCCGCAATCTCCTTGAGGAAAGCAAGCTGTGGAAGAGGACATAATGTCACTGTCAGTGTTAATCAAGGCTGTAAATGGCCATGTGCTTTTTAGCTGTTTAATGGAGCTCTAATTGTAACTGCTCTCCGGCTCTGATCCTTCCCAGCTGGCCTCTAGCAATGGCTGCAGGAGCAGTTCAGATATCTAACCATAAGCATCCGGTGTCATTTCGGGTGCCCTAGGGTATCCAAGACACAGGGCTAGCAGACACAACATGGGACATAAGTTAGTATACTATATGACACCTGAAATGCTACCAGACACCTGACTTGCTCCTTAAAACATTCTCTGTGTACTCAGGAATTACTCCAAAATCTGCTCTGCTGATGCGTGGCCTTATTTTCCCTTTCCCCCTCCCTCATGTCACTTAATCATGTCCTCAATCTAACACTTGTTCTGTGAACAAGTCACGTGAAAAGGTTCTAAGCTCTAAAATAAGCTTTACAGACTCAGACAACCCGAAAAGGAAGTGTTATGGTTATTACAAGAGGTTTTCACAGACTTGTAAAAACGCAACAGAAGTTGTTAATTGTAAAGCCCAGGATGTTATCTTCAAATTATCCCCTGACATAGTGATAGCATTTGATAACCAATATTTTGCATTAATATAGTACTTATTGCTCCAAAGCTTAATTAACATTTGTTAATGAAGTAAGCTATACAGCACGTACAGGAACCAAGCTGATACTCCACCTGCTTCACATAGGTATTATTAAATAATTTGTGAATAATTATTAAACATATTTGGAGATCATGATAACTTTGTTAAATATCTACAGATCAGTACATCCCATTCACTCAAGAAAAATGCAGTCAGAGGAAACTGAAAATGAAAGAGGCAGAGAGCATCCTGGTGCAGTAGCAGAGAGCTGTAAAGCAAGTGAGAGTGCTGATGGGCTGCAGAAGTTACACACTATGTACCCGTGGCAGGTACACGCGGTGAAACAGAGGGTACAGACTCTAATGAGGATTCTCGATGTGCTGCTGGAATGGGATGCTGGTGGTGAAGATTTAAAAAAGCCAACACTGGATAAAAGGGCTAGTTCAGATCATACGATTCAGAAACACCTCAATCTGATACCATGGTAACTTGGAAGCACGGTTCTTACAACTTATTTTCCAGATGTCTACAAATATGAAAACCAAGCTGCTTCAGAGACTATATTGATTTTTTATTTGCCAGAACTCTATTCATATCCGCATCTCATCTTCATTTGACTGCATAATTTTCCAAGACCACCATATGTCTCCAAGTATTTTCTAACCTATTTTGTCCTCAAAAATAGTTATTCAGGCCCACACCTGCACTGAGACACATTGCCACCACACGCGAGAGACACAACTAGAAGCACCACAGAGAACCCCTAATTGATTACATGTAATTTTAATCCACGAATTTATAGCTTGTAAGAGAGTGTCAGAATTATCTGGGATAATTATAAATTAATCCACATTTCCTTCAACAAGGACAAAAATACCACCCACACTACAACTAACAATAGCCCAGCCAGCTCTTAAGAAATCATTGTTGAGTGTAGCTGTCCTCACAAGTTGCCACTTCATGTTGAAATCCTTTATTACAGCAAGGTGTTTGAGAAGTTTACACAGAGCTATCCATGTTTCACATACCTGTTGCCAGTATCCTGGATCCTTTCAGTATCTAGTTTCAGACTGATCCAGAGTAGATCCTGTGCTGCTAACACTGGTGCATCTCCTGGTTTTGAACAAGGGCTATGAAACCATGTTGCATCTCGCCTGCATAAGTTGCTGGCAGTCATGATATGCTGTTGCACAGTCTCGAAGAAGCAGCAGGAATTTCCTTTGAGACAGAATTTCAACATACCTCTTACTTCCCTGTAAGCACCAAGCCCAGGTATTGGTTACACTGAGTTTTGCAGATGGTTTTGCATTTTTTAACCTTTTTTAATGTGGCTTCCAGGTTCTGTCCGTTCCTTTACTTGACTTTTAAGAGTGTCCAGAATACAGGTTTCAGTGCTTATTCTGCAATACCTTCAAGGGACTGGACACTACATTTATGCCTGCTCACTCCCCAAAATAACTTTCTAGCACATTTCCACTGTTTTAGGGAACATAACAGTTCAGCTTCAAGAAGAGAAACTGTGTGAGCAGACTTTCTGAACACACGAGCCACAAGAGTGCCCAACACCTGAAAACCTTAGAAAAAATCCTCCTTGCTTCTTTACTGTTATAAAATGGCCATGAAAGAAAACAAGATGTGAAAAATGAAGGGGAGGAGGAAAGAGTAAGAATAATTTTGTTGCTGTATGAAACCTTGGTACCCTCCCATCTTGCTTACAAGAGGGACAAGTCCATACACCTGAAGAATACAAAAGAATTAGGGAAGGTAAAGAAAAGGGCAGACACAATGATCAAGAGGGTGAGATAGTGCCATAGTAAGAGTCTAAAACAGCTGAGGCTCTTCCACCTACAGAGGAGAAGGCTGAGAAAATATGATCAATATGATCAAGGCTTATGAAATCATAAAGGCTAAGGTGAATCCAAAGTTGTTAGTTATCAGATCTTACAATACTAGAATGAAGGTGCACACAGTGGGACTCATCGAGCACCACTCACAGCCCGAAGCCGGTGCCTTTTCTCACAGCAGGTAATTAATGTCTGGAACTCCCTACCACAGGCTGCAGTAAAGCAATAGCCAGCAGGTTCAAACGAAACTAGTCAAACTGGGTAACAGGTCTACAAACAGATCAAAATAGAATAGGCATGCAATCATTATTTAACATCTCCGATTGATGCCTGGTCATAATTATGGATGCTTGGGAGTACAAGATGAGCAGACCAGGGACTTACATGCTGGTCCCTCAATACAGCATCCTCTATTGCCATGGAAAGGAGAGAGTAGGGGGTGAGGTGAACCTCTGTGCTGGTCCAACAGGCCACTCCTTATGTTCAGGATTCCTTGGATATGCTGGTTTGCAGAATATAGATAGAATTCAGATTTCAAACAGATTCTAATTAATTTAAAACATGTTAAAAGGATCTGCCAGTAACACACAAGGGCAAAGTTCATCTCCAGGAGCAACTAAGATAAAAAATTATAAAAGTAATTAATGCCCTAACTCATTAGATGCCTCTCCATTGGCATTATTAAAGCTAAAATGCATTTCAAAAAGTGCAGACATACTTGCTCTATTTTTTGATGACAAACCTTCATCCTATATTCCTGTAAAACTGCCAACAGATTAACGTTTTTATATAAGTTTTCTTGTTCCTTTAGTTTCTAAGATCTTTAATGACAAGCATCTTAAAGCAATTAATTATGTATGGTGATTGGTATTTGACATTTGATCTGTAAGGCAAGTATCCACTACAGAATTATAAACTAATTTTCTCCCTCCTGCATTTTGTATGTCATGTACTTGACTAAAGTGATTGTGTCCTATACAGACCCCTTTCCTCTTGAGTGCAGTATTTCTTAACCGTTTGTGAAAAACTAAATCCATTAAGTCCCTTTTGCCTCCAAGGAAAAGAAAAGGGAGTTCTGTCGATTTCCTTTGTACTAGCAGTGAACATAACAGGCTCCAGCTTCAGTTAACACTGCACAAGCCCTAGTAGATTCTCCAGCTCTTTTAGCACTAGGGGTATACCAACTCATGACTGTTTCTTTCATTCTTAACTTGGTGAATTGCTTCCCCTTTCACCCATGATCACATAACATCTAATGGGCTACCTAGGAATTTGCTTATGTAGAAAAGTCATATGTATCACTGTGTTTTCAGCTGCCTTGTAGTGAAACACAGCAGCATCAAAGAAAGGGTGAGCTTGCACCCAGACCCCAGCCAGGGCTGCACAGAGAGGGACAAAGCAGAGAAAACATGAGTTGCTCACTGGCTACAGATAAAGACAATTTAATAAGCAAAGGAAAGAGGACGGGAAAAAGCACGCAAGAGTTTAAAAGATGCTCACCTCCAGGAGGAAGGGGACAGCACGGAGCTTAAGCCAGAGGCTGTGGGTGAAGACATGGTGCTGCATGGTCTGAACTCCCTGCCAGAAGTAAGGGCAGGCAGCGGTGAGTCTGTGGGAGAGCAGTTGCAGGCAGGAGGGCAGGAAGAGGACTGGCTGCCAGGCAGCAGGGACAGGCACCCCAGAGCAGCCTGGAGAGACTATGCAATGTCTTTCAAAATAAGAACTCCCTTCTGAGGAAGGGAAGCTCTTTGGAAGCGTAGCAGGAGGCAAAGTGGCCAAAGCAGAACTGCTTCCACTACCCAGCAACTGGAACAAAGATCCAGGCAACTTTACGAGACCACTTTCAGGGCAATCAGGTCTTGATATCTTTTAGATGAGGAGACTAAATGAGACTCAGGAATCAGTAACAGACAAATGTTCCTTAATTCTAGAGTCTTCAAGACAACAACCTGCAAGATTTAAAGTATTCTTGATATAGCTATGACCCTTTTGATAGTCCTAATAAGCACCCAAAAGTAGAGCTTCCTGTAGCTACTGGAGAATAAGGTTTATTTGGAGTACTTTGTTACTTTTGAGACATGGATGAGGATGGTTTGTTTGAAGGAGAGCTGCCTGATGGCAGAGAAGGACAGGTCCCCTCTAACGTGATAGAAGTTTCAAAGGATGACATGATGACAGCTGAGCCTCTGGAGCCAAGTGAGCTCTTGCAGAATGCAGATCACAAAGTGAGATTTTGCAGTAGAAGCATTAGCAATGGAGGAAGAAAGGATGATCTTGACAAAGGAATCTGTGTCACTGTGTTGGCTGATAGACTAGGAGACAAAGAGATTCCTCTTCATCATGCAGCAGTACCTTACCCAAGAAATCCCACTCTGATCAAACAATTTGCAAGAAGTATCATTATTGGCTGGGAGGCCTCCACTTGTGCCAGCTGTGCAGACACTAAATGTGGTTTTATAGCCAGAACGTGAGACTGAGCTCAGAGACTCCATCAGCCATCAAAGATTTGGAGTTTTTAAAAAAATCAGACCTCCTGAATTCTAGTTCAAAGTATAACAGAAAAAAGGAAACTCAGGTGAGCAGCAGCTTTCTGTCCTGGTAGGGAAAGGCTTCCAAATAGCTCCACAATGTTTGAAAATGAGGAGAATCATTCCTATTTCAGAGGTCATTTGGATGCCAAGCAACAATTATTTGCATGCTGTGTACCCTAATGAAAGGGACTACGTGGCAGAGGGTACTGGTCCACTTTTGAAAGCTTGCTGCCCAATGCTCAGCAAGAAGCACAAGTGAAAGCGTAGCCTTAAGACATGAAATGGCAGATTAACCAAGCAGGAGCAAAATTCAGCAACAGTGAGATTTGTTACTCCACCCCCTCAACTACCTCATGCTCCACTCGATGCCCAGTGGATGTTTTGTTTCCCAGCTGACAATTGGAGCCCATCAATGCTGGAGGAGCTTCCAAAGGAATAAAATTGCTGTATCTGTGGACAGAGAGAGACAAAAGTTGCATCTCCAACTCTGCAAGCACCCTGGTGGTTTATCTGAGAGTTTACTAGTATGGCAGACTCTTCTTTCTTCAATCAGGAGAAGAAAAACCTCACATGGTTGTTCTCTATTTAGAAAACAAAAAAAGTGCACCATTTCCTGTTCCAACTGAATATAGGAGTTTTTCCTTTGACTTCTACAGTGTAGGATTAATGTACCCATTCTTTTCTATCTCTAGATCTAAGTACAGATATTTGTACCATAAATACATATGTTTTCATTGAAACTGAACAGAGGAGTGACTGCCAAAACCATTCTTCTGCTAAGACATGAATTAACTAACTCTACACACTATAAGGACTATTTATACACAAGAAAAAGTTTTCTTTAGCACAGATTTTAAAAGAAAGGCTTCTGCTCAGCTAGGACTAAGGAACCAGTTTTGTGGCAATTCTACCTATACGTGGAAATCCCCTACCCGGGTTACATCCAGCATCAGAGTCCTACTTTGTGCACTTCATTATAAACAATGTTTGTTTTCTGTAACTGATTACATAATTTTCCTCGTATAGATTTGTTTCCTTGCAATATTACACTGGTTTATTTGTTAACTTTATTGTTTTCCATACATAAAAGCCTGCCTTTTTTCTCGGGTGGCTGGCTTTGACTGTAAGTGCTGTAAAGGGTGGTTCACAGCTAAATGATATGTGGAGTATTTTTAAACGAGTGAATAGTCAAATATTTAAATATCAGTCTTTAAGACAATTATTTGTTTCTAACAGTGGAAAGTTTACCAGTTTTTAAAGCATTGCTGGTTTCTGTACCTATCTCATTGTTTAAGACACAAATTTGGTTAGGTTTTGGTTGTTGAAAACGTGGATGTTGGAGACTGCTTTTTTGTAATAAAGACTTACTTAAAACAAGCTATTTTCGGTATTTTTTTAGCATTTTCTTTTAAAGCCACCATTTAGTGAAGGATAAACTTGTAAAAACTTATTAAAGTTATTTTGCCCTCGCATTGTATTTAGTTCCACAGTTAACTCATAAAGGAATCTCTTTGCTGAGAAGGGGATTTTGCAGAGGCAAGGTGACAGGTTTAGTGTGGGTTCTACCATTTCTGTGGAGAAACCAACCTGCACCTCCCAGATGCTGGGGCAGCTGTGGGCTGAACACATCACATACATGCACACTGTCGCAGGGACTATTCTGACTTCTGTCAGACCTAAAGGCCCATCAGTAATTTAGAATATGCTTTTTCCATCTTTTCTATTTGTAAGCTACAGATAGCTTTACAGGGAGGCACAGAAAACTTGAGCCTACTGCTGGCATAAGATTGCTTTTCTGACTTATTGAAGTGTTACGTTTATGGCTGGACTCAATGATCTTAAGGGTCTTTTCCACTCTAAATTATTCTGTGTCTTAGAAGTAGTTCATAACCCCCTGCTCTAGTGTAAATGAGCCGCTTTGCAATTAGAAGCAGCAGAATTTCTTTCCAACACTCAGACATTTCCTAAACTTCTTTAACGGGGGGGACAGGAAAAAAACATCACTACTTGCTATTGAAGTGGTGCTGCCACCGCAGAAAGAGCCATCTCAAGTGACTTGACTTCAGCAGTGTCGATGGAACCATGAGATGGCAGCAGAGCCCACGGAACGAGCGCCGGGACCTAACGCTGTCCTTGCCCAAGTACCACTTCAGTCCTACAGGGCTCTAGCGTTCCCCTCTGTGTGTTTTAAAAAGAACTCTAATCAAAGCACTCTTCATCTCTGTGTTACATGGCAGCTGTAACAAATGCAGACAGGAATAACGTGCACAGCAATCACATCTCTGTTTTAGGAGAGGTGATTTTTCTTTCTCTTTTGGTTTATGCTCATCTATCTGTCCCTGGTTTGGAAAAGCTTGTCTAAAAGCAAGCTTCAGAGCTGAGCCAAACTGGACTTTCTAATGTTCATTCCTCAGACAAGCCTACGTAGGAAAGGAATACTTCATTATAGAAATGTTACTGTACTTAAAAGGTTGTGTTTGGAACCAGGAGGAACCAGATTCCAAGACTCCAGGCACTTAAAAGCAAAAGTGAAGCTCTTTTTTACAGCAAATAAACTCTAGAGAGATTGTTTCCAACCCCTAAAATAGCTTGATACTTCCCACTGCTACTATAAACCGCTTCATTATGACTGAAAAAAGTTTAAATCTCACTGCTCTAACTGAAAAGGTGTAGAGATGTCATCTTTTGCCACAATAAATTTTACTAAATGCAGTATGAACTCAAGCGCTGTATAAAGGGCTGAGGGAGCTATCAGAAGGATGCTTCTCTAGCTGTATAGCTAATAGTTCAGGAAACAACAGATACAGGAATAATCGAGTGCTCTAGAGCTGGCACGGCTCCTGAAGATGGGCTTAGTGAAGTCCGGGGTGAAGAAAAGGGGGGGTAGTATCAGGGACAGCTTGGAGGTGGCTTCTGTGTCATTTGAGGGGAAGCAGTGGGGCAGGTTGGAGCTGACGTGGTTAGCAGCACACGCCAGGGCAGAGGAAGGGCATTATAGAGCTGCTGAGAGCCTGTATCAGCCATAACCTTATGGATCATCAGCCACAAATCAGGTTAGATACCAGCTTGCGGCAGCTGGGCTCTATTCTGTTGTGCATTAGCTATGAATTGGGCTGCCTGCCACTGCAGAGGACACATCCTGGCTCATTACACAGAGTCACACAGAGCAGTGCTGAGCCAGGTTGAAACAGAAAGTAATACAGAAATAGATGTAACACTGGAATTTTCTGTGGCATCATAAATATCACTCAGTACAGTTGTCTTGGATATCACCATCCACATGTAACCTGCAAGTTCACTGGAAGATGAGGCAGATGAAGGACAAAGATGAAATCATTTGGCAATGGACTTCAAGGGTATTGAGAGGATAACTGGCAGGTCTTGCACCCCAGGAGGTATTGCTTTTAATTAAAAGAACTGAAATTGCCTCGTGATGCACAAAGACAGACCAGCCAAAAGGACTCATGATACTACAAAAGCATGTTCACAGGGAGATGGCATTAGATGACTATTATTTTCATGTCTAATTTCTATGTTTAAAGAGGCCCATAAATCCCCAATTTTATATTAAAGTTGTATTTCATTCACAGCCAGGTTTTAACTTGAAGAACAATTGAGGGGTAACAGAACAAACCAGAATGCTGAACGTAGTTTTTAACAGATCAACTTTGAAGAAAGGCATCATCTCTCAGGAACCACATTTCTTGCACAAATAGCAGAGAAAATGGTCTGAGCTCCTAACTTGAGCCTGTGCCTATACCTGTGCCTTCAAAACCAGATCCCCTTACTGTACAGGCTGCGAGCTTCTGAGCATGAGCAAAATTCAGCCCTTTGAGCACACAGGTATGAGAAATGACTGGTGGATGAGTGGCTCTGCCAGACACATCAGAGCAGTCCACAAGGTAACCCCATAAAATGAAGCCAGAACACTCATGCTTGCCTTACTGCAAGAAATACTCTTTTAGAGCAAAGCTGACACTGGCTGGAGATGCAATGCTTGCAATGCTCCTCTATTCCTAGCTCAGTTACCTCTTTACACATCCAATGGAGCAGACCCTATGGAATGACAGAATATGAAGCCAAGTCTAGATTTATCATATTTCAGGATGTCAGAAAACCTAACATTATCCTAACCAATGAAAAGCAGGAGTGCCATCCACTTGAAGGGGATATATTTTGCTATGGCTTTTACCCCAACCTTTCCTGAACAGCACATTTCAATCTTGTGACCCAAGCACGACTGGTGCTTGCTATTCAAGCTGTCACATCTGTGAAGGAGGAAGTAGGGCTGGCATTAGCAATTTGCTGCTTACTCATATAGTCAGGCCTATGACAAGAAGACCCATCCCAAAAGGAGGATCCAGCCCTCGAGGCTGGCACATTTAGAGCACACTGGTTGACAAAACGATTCCTGTGTATTAGGCATGCACCTTCTTCAATGGTGTTCTATGGATATGTTTTCACCTCTTATTGCCCATAGATAAAGATGTGATAACATGGTTTGACAGGGAAGGTTTAGATTGAGATCTTCTTATGTCAATCACTCTTTATGTCACTTATTTCCCCACCATATGACCAAAAGCATTTTCCCAGCCAAAATGCTGGCATTCTCCGTCATACAATGGGTTCACTTCTGATTGCATGCCAGGGGACAAATGCCTTCGTCCCATGTCTGCAGGGGTGCCTGTCCAGTCACAGGAGATCCCATCCTTTCATATATTGAGACATTAACAGATATGACAGTTGAACCACAAGTGGACTTTTGTTCATATGATGGAAAAGCCAGTAGAATGGCCAGAGAAATTGCTCTCCTACCTTGCATCTGGCTCCCAGCTTTGGTTCTTCACTTTACTGAAAGGATTCTTTCCCAAATAGGTGGAATAACAGTGTTTCTCACACAGCTGCTGACTGTCCCTGCTGCATTCCCCGATTCAGCTGCCCTTCAGAAAAACAGAGAAGTGGCAGGAAAATTGATAGTACAATAGATGACTATCAACTTCTGCTGTCACTTCTCCTAATTCACAGATATTCAGTTATTAAAAATGTAAGAATACCCTCTATTTTAGGTCACCTTCCTTTCTGGTCCTTCATCACTAAATGTTGTCATAGTTTTCTTTTAGATCATACTAGTAACCTAGTTCAGAAAGCTACAGCACAGCATGGTTTATAACTGATCAACATGAGGACCCAAAAGTTGTCTTTGTTTTTTGACTAATGCTATTCATCCCAAGATAAGAGCACATGCAGAAAGTTCTTAATGCTTTAAATAATTAAACCATCAAGTAGGAAACCCATCTGAGCTTTAAAACAAACTCACCACACATTACTGATGATCTCTGAAGGGGCTGCCAGGTGAGAAGAAACATGGTGAAGACAAAAAAAATCTGTTCAGCAGCTTTTATATTCTGTACTGCAAAACAGCCCTCTAAATCCTAACAGGAATCACCATTACTTACCTTACCCTAGTAAGGAAAGACAAAGAGCACAGGGAGAACAGAGCTTGCATGGCTTATGGCTTTTAGAAATTACCTGCCAAGAGTGTAATTTTAAAGTGATTGTCTTCCATTAAGGATACAATAAACAGCATGGTGGAAAATTCAATCTGATTAGCTTTTCTAATGAGCTGCAGGAGGTTGTGGAGGCCAGAGCAGAAGAATCTTAAACATTTCACCACTGATTACAAACCTGCCTCTGAATTAATCAGATAATGAAGTGCGTAGGTTTAATGAACCTAATGCTGATCAACAAATTATCAGTGATCCTTGTAGATTTTTGTCAGGCTAAACACCTTTTTTTTCTAAGACTTCCTAAAGCAGGAAGGTTACAGAAAGTATGTGCTCTTGATGCAGGTTTTTATGCAATAACCACTAGTTGTAAACTTTATAATTTACACAATTATTTCATTTACTCACAATGTGTTCAAGTTCCTGTTGGGGCTCCAGGAGGGCTGTTGTTATCACAGATACAATTTAATTGAGACAGCAGCAATTAAATGATGAGCTAAATCCTGAGGACTTTTACTACAATCTCACTGGAACAAATGGAGCTCTTACTCCAACAGGTTTTAGATATTGCCAGTGGACTATGTGCAAGCCCAAATTCCTAAACCCAAACTATCTCTTTTGGTAGAGTTTAATCAGCTACTTCCATTTTGCAACAGAAAACCTTGCCACAGTATCCCTAAGTAGTTGTATCTAGCTGGGTGTAGAATAAAACAGATAAATGCTATTGGTACTCAACATTATGTTTAAGTTTCAGCAACCCCGGTGCTCCCTGTGTGGGTAACACTTCTGCTACATCTGATCAGCCTGATACCTATTTCTTGTGAGACACAGCTGTTTAAGGCATAGGGAGAGATGGTTTCACTTGCTGTTTCTTCTGTTTTGGAATGCTCTGCTTTTGGGATTTCTTTTCATTTTCTGCTTAGTCACCAACTTAATACTCACTGAAAGATCAAAGCCATTACTGTTAAAATCTAATATACTGCTCTCGGCTACTGACAGAGTCAGGGTATGGACTAGACAGACCTTTGCTCTGATCCAGTATGGCAGGTCTTATGTTCTTATTATGACTTAAAATTTACTTTCCCCACAGGGATGTGCTTGCAGAAGTCCATCTGTCAAGTGATTCATGAGAAGTGGACATAAAAGAGAACCGAATATGACTAACTGAATACATTAAAAAAATTAAACAAGTATTCCTGACAAATGAATGCTTGAAAGATCTTAAATAAACCCCTAAGACCTTGGATTTGGCACCTCTCAAGTATCTGTTTTGCATTTTAAATAGTTGCACCTTTGATGAAACATTTTTTTAACATTATGTATTGCCCTTTCCTTAGAAAAACATATGTGGCTTTTCCTTTCTATCTCAGTTGTTTTGGATTAAAGAAGAAGAGACAATTACAGCAATATCAAAGAAAGAGACAGAAGCAATCGCATGGATCAAATTATTATCTCATTGAAATCCAGGGGCCTGTTACTTGCAAGTTCAGTCAGACCAGGATTCATCCCCAGTGCCTGGAACAGTGGCAAATTGGTTTTAAACCTTGTGCATTACTCATCTGTGCCCAATGTGATTTATCCTGCAATGTTAGGGTTTTGGAATTTGTCTGAATGGCTTTCAATAAAGATAGCTCTGGAAATCAAAAATACTCTGCATAAAAGAGCCAAACTTCTTCTGTAAAGTAAATTTTGTTAGAAATTTCATTTCTATTTCAGTTACTGGCTTTAAATGTTCAGAGTCACTGTGAAGGCAGAGCTGATTGATAGACTATTTGCAACATTTGTTATTGAGGAGTGGGAATAAGCTGAATTTTATGGCAATAGCCATTTAATACATTATTCCCAACATCACTGTGTATGCTTTCAAGTGATGGCATGCACGTGTTGTAAATATGGTATCTTTCTGATTCTGGTAGGGGATAATCATAATAGATCAGCCAAACTAACACATATGTGACTGCATCTAGGGTTGAATGGCATAACACTGACACTCATAAAATAATCAAATAATCTCATTTTCCTGCCAACTGCAGCCTAAGCATTGCTCACTGTGGTTTTGAGGCTGAAATGCGTCTCTAAAATGTCTTCTAAGTACAATTTTGAACATCGACTGTCTCATTGCTTTGGAGTTTTCATGATAGGCTTAGTTTATAATGCTAGAAAACAGGATGCTGGAGCATCAGCAAGCTTTTCAAAACCCCTAAAAGAACAGGAATTCTTCTGGATGCCATCTTAAGTGAAATGAAAAGATGACAACATCCAAAAAGAAACAAAGATGAAAAGTGGGGAGTGCTTCACATCTCACTCTGCTGGCAATGCTCAGCTCTTCTGGTTATCAAGCTCTACACAAGTAAACTGAGAATAACCTGGAGAACCGAATTAATAAACCTGGGAGTCAAAAAAGTAAGACTTAGTTTAACCGTGTTATTCATGTTAAATTCACAGTATTTGTTAACATGATTTGTTAACCAAAGAGAAACTAACCTAAAACATTTCTTACTGGAACTTGGACACTTTGGAACCGTTTCTTGCTGTGCTGATTTACCTATTCTCCCCCACATCTCTTTATGGGAATTCTATAATGGATGTGAAACAGCTTTAACCCCCCCCCCCCGCAATGAATTGGTTATTTCTCAAGGTGAAATACTTAAAAAGGGTTTGTGGTGGATGATGCCTACTTTCGGAACCTCTGAATTTCCAAAGTATTTTTAATATTGAAACTATGACTAATATTTTTATCTTGTGTCTGATGCCAGTTGTTCTTATTCTAGATCAGTTGGGTATATTTGGTTAACTCATTTCTAGTTATTTTGTGGTACAGGCTGAGGCCACTTTCAGGAAGCCCATTAATAAGCTACCAAGACCCCACAAGTTCAGGAGCTAAAGATATGTATAGAAATAGGAGAACACGCTTATCTTCCACAAATCATAGAAACGATTGTGTCTAAATTCAGGCTCAAGGTGGCAGTTTGGGTTTGTTTATTTGTTTTTGCTTTTTCTCTTCTTTCTTGAGAGGAAAACCAGTGGCAGCTATGTGTGTTCATATCTCAGTCTCACTGAACTTTTCCTTTTATTTCACGGGGGTAGATTTGGTCATGAAACTTCAGTCTTCCCAACAGTGTGATTTAAATACCTATTTTAGTACTAAACAATCAGCATTTTTTCTGTGGACCTCTGTTGGTTCTTCCACATATCCCATCCAATGAATCACAAGTATTTCTGTCTGGGCATTTTTCAGATACTTCTAAGAGCACAGGACTGGACAGATCCTCAGGATATACCAATGACCTGAGCTCTCTGTACGCTGCAGTCAGTGGTGATTCTTGCACAGAAGGTGTTTTCTGTATCCCACCTACCTGTCCAAACAGAGAGTAGGCAAAAAGAATAATAAAAATAATAGGTAGCTCAGACCTGGAAAACAACTGTTTGATCTAAAAATTTTCCCTCTCTGGGATTCCACATCCTCCCCTGACAACATGTTCCACTGCTCAAGTGTGCTATCCACGCACCCAGAAATGATGCACTACTATTTAACCTAATACCCCTTGGTGTAAACTAGCCAAGTCTCTCTTATTGTGTGTTAGGGAACCTAAGAAGTGACAGTTGACATTTAAAAAAACACCATTATCATTTTTGGAGACTTGTAGCTTCCCTCATTACTCTTCTAAATTTAATAAAGACAGTTGTTTCAACCTGTCCTCCCAGGCCAGGTTTCCTACATCTCTTAGCACTTTAGTTCTCCCTCTCTTTCTCCCTCCCTCCCTCTCTCCCCAGTTTTGCTCTGTTCAAACTGCAGAGTTCAGAACTAGATGCAGGAATCTGGCTCAAGTCTTACAAGTGCCAAACTGTGCAGATCAATCACCCCCTATTTCCATATGTGCTTTTTGCAGACACAGTCAGTGACAACTCTTCATGCCATTCAGCTACTCAGCCACTACATTCCTGTGCATTTATCTCATGGAGAACACAAGTATTGCCACAAGTAACCAAGAGGAAAAATCATTCTTGATTATAAAGCTAATTAATAGCTGAGAGTTAGCAAATTTCCATGTGTCCCAACCCCATCAGGCTCAGCATCATTCCAGCTGTGTGCTAGGGTAAGTGTAGGAAGGCAGTCCAGAGAAGTCTGTTTACTAGAGCATTATGATGGGTCAAAGAAAGTTCTTGGCAGTTCTACACAAGCTCACGAGTCAGATGTTATGCAGTCCTGTTTTATGTCTTGTCTTTTATATGTTAAATTCTTGGGAAGTTGGAGAGGAAAGGAGAGAAGAGGAGAGGAGATGAGAGAGATGTTCTTTGGACAATATAAGAGCAGTTTATAATAATAAATGCATGGAGAGGACTAAATTCACTGCTGTCATCAGCTGCTCTGACTATCTTAATCTAAATGAATTTCTGCCCTTTTACTCCAACCTGACCAGATCTCCTGGCAAATACTTCTGAAAGCTTCCAGAGTATCCAGTCACAGAACTGGGGACTTGCTAGATTAACTGCTTGTACAGATTTGAGTGACCCAACTGTCACATGTTCACTAATCACTCGGGTCTGCTGGCACCCTGGACCTGTGGCTGCTTTCTCGGTCCTGCAGAACTGTGCAGGCTGCAAGTCAAATCCACTTTAGCTGAGCAAAGCGGCTCGTGTGCCATTTTTTGAATATACAGCTCTATAAATCTCAGTATGGCCTTTGGAACTGTGTATGACTACGGAACTGTGTATGACTACAGAACTGTGGGAAACCCCTTTTGGGAGAGAAGTGGCACAGTTGATATTTAATCACTGCAAAGTCTATTGCAACACACTGTCTCTTTCCTTTGAAATAAAAGCTTTTGAATTACAGATGATCAAATATATTCACACCCCAAGCGAAACCAGAATATTTCTGGCCTTTTGCCAGTATTGGCTTGGGTGTAAAATATTTGACATTTTGCATTAATTTTTTACAGTAATAAAAGCACTTCCTCAGCTAAAATCTCCTTTGCCATCCAGCAAATGCCACTGGGCTTGCAGTTAGATTAGACGCATACGAGTAAATCCATAGGTCTCATGACTGGGAAGAACAGTAGTTGTGGGCATTGTGCTACATGACTACTTATAGATGCCACCATGGTACAGTCATCGACCACATCTACAATTTGACAGCAACAAGCAATGCCTTGAGATATATTTTAATAAAGGTAATTACATTAACCTATGCACGTGACCAGTGAAACAAGGCTGCTATACTGTGTGCGATGTGGCTGAGTTAGCACTGGTACAGGCATCTTACCTCAGCATTTCTGAAATCTCTAGCTCTGCAACCTGATTGTTGCATTAACTTCTTTCATGTATTGACATTTCTTTCCTTTGGGGAAGGAGGCACAAGATTTTAATGAACTGAGAAAGATGATGTTAACCTTATAAGAGGGATCAGTCGCAGAGTGAGTTATGAGTTTATTTCTAACACCCGTTGTCATTGCAGTGTTGCTGCTAACAGGGTAAGTGTTCCTCTCTCCAAGAAATGGGGAGTCACCCCATTAAACCCCTCTTGTACAGTGAGGGGAACAGGGTTTGGCAAATCTGTGAGTGCCCGCAGAGCAAAGGCTGACAGATATCAGCTTCCTGAGCTTCCCAGCTCCTGCTGAGGCACAGCGAGGGAACAGATCACACCACCTCTGCAGGACCTCAGAGACATTTGCTCTCTTTTCTTCCTGAGAAAACAGAGCTGTCAGCCCTACTTCCAATGTCTCAACCAAATTGTCTTAGCTGTAATTAAACATAGAGAGGGAGAAGAAGTATTTCGTTTCCTGCTGCAACAGTCATATCTAGCATTCAATTTATCTCTGAGCAGAGATCCGTCACTTGGAACATGGGACACATGGGACAGAAAGAATGCTGCCACTTGTGGCTCTGCATTTTTAAAAAGGAACATTGCTGGGTATAAGGTTTAGACTCTCACTTCTGGCTCATTTGAAGACAGCCACCCTGGGCCTGATATCCAAAGGCAGCAAGGCCCCTCATGGTGCAAACAGGAATTCAAGACCTCGAGTCACGTAAGTCTGTAAAGCCATGATCTGAACAGGAGTTTTGTGTTCAAACTTCGGGACTTCTGTCCTCTTCCCATAGGTACTTAAATGCCATTGTGAATCAGGAATGGTTTCATTCTTCAAATGCTCTCTTTCTTGAAAGGAGTAAATAACTGCTGTTTGCCTCTTTACACAGGAAAAATTGCACCATGACACCCAGACCTATAAACTCTTCAGATTATGGGAGCTTCCCTTATAGTTAGTGGACACTGTGAGCAACAGGACTGCAGTCTGCAAGAACGTTGTGTTTGGAAGCTACCTAACTTCCACCAAACCCTGTTTTACAAATATATTTCTACCAAAAAAAACCCCAACAAACCAAAAAAACAACAAAAAACCCAGAAAAAAGAAAACAAAAGGGTAAAAAGAAAAAAATCCCTATACCTTAGAAGTGTTCAACTATTTGTGAACGGATCTACATAGGCATCTGTTGGCCAGCAGACTTTCCTGCTCATTTATGATGTTAAGGGTTGGGATACATGACCTAGTGGGCAGGAAATTAGGCACACACACAAGTTTCCCTCTTTCTGCCTCACATAGAAACAGGGTAAAGAAAATGTGGGGGGGAAGGGGATGGAGCAAGAGAGAATGAGAGACAGAACGATCCCAGTTGTTCCAGCTCTCCAGCACAGTTTTTAGCAGCTGCCACCTCCAGCCTTGGATGTTCTGCCTGGGCTGAGGATGCTCTGGGAGAGCTCTGGCCCGTGGGAACAGCCATGTGCATGCGATCCGCAGATGAGAACAAAAGGCCCTGTGAAGGCCATACATGCTCCACACTGCCTGAAATGCTGACAGCCACTTTTAGGAGACAATTTACAGAAAAATAAAGAAGTTTACAAACTGGTTTACGAGACAGTTAAATGGTTCTTGGGGGGGGGGCTTTATAATTGAATTATAAGAACAAAAGAAATCTGAGGAGCAGGCAGAGGCCTTAAAGGCCCAACATGCTTGACCTCATTTGGTTTAATTGCACTGCTGGCTCTCTCAGTATAACCTTCAGTTGGAGAACAGTCTCTGGAAATCATTTAAACTCCTTGCTTCAGTTGCCTTTGTTAGTGATTTAGTCAATAATTTTATTACCTCTTTGGTAAGATAGCTCTGAGTGCCCCAGTCTTTAATTAAAAGCCTCTTAGGTTTCAATCTTTTAGCAATATGAACATATCTATCCAAGATTGTTATCAGAACCTTCTATGTATTTTATAACTTCCTCCTAGTCATCTTGGAGATGCTGTTTTCCCCAGTGAATAAACCCAGCTCCATTTGCATTGTCAATCTGTCAGGAGCACGGTGCAGGGCTGATGGCAAGCTGAGCTCTGCAGACCTTCCCAAGCCGCAGCGAGGTGCCAGCAGGAGGATGGCCAGGGCTGTGGATGTCACTGGGCAGCGACATCGACGAAGTGTCTGCAACCAGGGCCTGGAGGGGCCAACAGAGGTACTGCAGCACTGTTAAACCAGGATTTGGCCCTACCCTGCCACCTTTAGTACTGTAGCCTGGGGTAATGGAGTGCAGGTTTTGCCTTCCTCTGTGCTATTGGTTAAAGCAAGTTCCACGCTCCAGGCCCCAAGATTTTTCCCTCTCCTTGACATAACAGATGTTAAATTTTGAGCAAGCCCTTCCTGGAAGTCTTAGCTTCAGAGTGACTTTTTTATATCTGCTCTCTAATAACTTCTTTATTTTTAATATTTAGGTAATTTCTTTTGAGATGAGTTCCTGTTTTTTCGGGAGGGTTTCTGTTCAGTCAGTGATCTCCCAGAATCACAAATTCAGTGCACCATTTTCAACTCCAAGCAACATGAATACTTGCAAAGCTGGAAACAGTCATTACCCCTCTGAATACGGCCGTGGTGTTCAGTTTTCTGGGAGCAGAGCAAGGGATGGTAATGAAATGGGCACCATGAAACTCCTGGTAAGCTGACTCCATCAGGACTCAGTCCTGCTGTGAGAGGGCTGTGGAGGATGGCCTCCTTGGGAGCACATTTTGGAAACATCTGGGTCTGATCCTACTCTGTCTCATGTTCTGAATCCTTGTGCAAAGTGGGTCCACTGTGCTCCCTAATTAGATCTGCTCACCCTAACTATAAGGATGGAGTTAGGCAAAGGTACAAGCACTGTTAAGAGGGTCCATCCTGATGGTCTCCAGTAAGACTGACAAGGAATCTCAAATTGCAGGATAATATACTAGGAGGTGGCACTTCCTTCACCTATGCAGAGTGCTTCCAGTCTCCCCCCAGCACAGCATCCACTCAGGCAGACCCGCAGAGGAACTCAGGCAGGCTGCAGTACCCAACAGCAGGCTGCTTTTTGCTCCTGGCTGCCTGTAGGCAATGGGAACGCTCAGCAGAATGCTCTCCAGGGCTGCAGGAAGCTCCTTGCACCTCTATCCCCAGACTGAATTTGAGAACTATCTGCTTCTTAGCATCAGAAGTTCAGCCAGCTCTCCCATAAAGAAGCACAGGAGCGGTAGTGCCAGCTGTGACACTGTCCTCCAGCCCCAGGCTAAGTCACAACTTTCCTGCCTCAGTTTCCCTTTCTTCAAAATTAGGATAATTGTGCGGGGCACCTCAGGTTGGGGGGTACGCAGAGAGCTTAATGAGCTCTTTGTAAAGTGCTCTGACTACAAATACTGCTATCGATAGTAAGTGTTAACTATCAATTATTAAGTGGGAGTCAGGTTTCAGGAGCTTTATAACAGGGAAAGGTTAAGCTAGTGTAATAGCAGAAGACATGTAATGAAGCTCAGTACTGCCCTGTAGCATGGGCTATGAGAACCTAATATCCACAGTGAAAATTCCACTTTTTTTCCTCTAGTCCCTAGTTTTAATTTAACCAGTGGGTCTGCTAGGGTAGATTCCCCAGGTCCC
>JANHGB010053781.1:2095-12478 GCA_026283785.1 Coracopsis vasa
TGAATTCTGTAGTTAGTAGATGTCTAGGACACACTATATCAAATTCTAAACATTGCTACCAGCAACTCTTGTTTCATTCTGTAATAACAAATCATACCCCTGAAAACTGAAGACCTGTCAGAAATAAAAGCAAACTCTTGAGAATAGGCCAGTTTAGTCCATTTGAGGACACTTCTCTTCTGGTACTGATAAATAAGCAATTATGAAGCTGACATAGCCAAATATTCTATAACTACCTGCATATTCACCCCTAGAAATAGGAAATGCAGATGGAATCTTCTTTTTCTCCTGCTCACTTGGAGGCGGCTCATAGCTGTCATCAGGATTCTCTTCACTGGGGACTACATACATCTCAGAGTCAGAGTGGTCATCCGGATTTTCATAATCACTGTCCTAGAAAGACAGAACTTCCCATTTCTCATCTCATTACATACTTACAGCTTCATAGCAGTGTATGACAGACATTCTTGCAGGAATACAATTAATTAAAAGGACACGTTACACTCCCTTTTAGTGCTTCCTCTCTAAACAGTCAATTCTGCCCGGCTCCGCCTTGGCTCCTCACAGAATGTTCCTCCTCCTGTGTCCTTGCTATCTCCAAGGGCTCCTTTCACACCAAGAGCTCAGCCTTCAAATTATGGACCAACAGCTGTTCTCCCTTCACAGAACAGTTTCTGCCTAGCTCCAGATGTGACTCTTGATGTGTCCTGTCACTTCTTCTCCCTTTCCTATTAAAAGGATACCCAGCATCTAACTTCCAAAGGAAACTAGCCACTTCAGGCTGATGGTTGTATCATTACACTATGCGGCTTATGACCATGACTTGCTTCCTTCTAATGTTCTCTAAAATCTTCCAAGAAGTTTTTCATTTTTACAAAAAAGTGGATTTTCCCTCCTCAGCTCTTCCACCCTCTCTCCCCAAAGTAGAAGACCTTATTAGTTTCTGAAATCATTAGTTTGAGAAGTCCCTCAAACTGATGCCATGGGCTTACTTATGCCAAAAGCTTAGCATTCTTAGCTACCACTAACAGTGTTTCACAGTATACTTCCGAGTTGCATGTAAAAAAAATGGAGGTAGCTAAAAACCAGTGGCTACATGTGAATAATGCTGATGTAAGAAATAACATTTCAGTAGTATTAAGTTCAACCAAAAGTAAACGATTTAAAAATAAACTTTTATTATTTTTGCTTGGCCTAACTTGTTGCTACAGTAACCTCCTACTACCCCAAAATATGTACTTACAAAATCATCTGACCATTGTTCCTCTTCATTGTCTGCATGTTCTAAACCAAACAGAGTTATTTAAGGAGACAGAATAGTGAACATAAACGTTTATCATTCTTTCAATCTACACATCACATTCAGTTAAAAAAGAATGGTCAAAATTTCTTAAACAGTTCAGAGCAATACACCTGGTTTGGATTGAACAGTAAATTAAATGCCTGTTTGCTTGTTTTTGTAAATCGTTTCAGAGCTGTTGGAAAAGCATTAGAAAATGGCAAACTGCACATGGTCTGAACAGCAGAGCATGTGCTTTACACAGAGCATCCTGCTAATGAATCTCATTTTTAAGTAGGAATAACATTTGCTACATAATGGAACTATTGGTGACCTCTGGGCCTTGCACTTTGTTTCTTAGTTAAAGCTCCAAGACAGCACATCAATTACAAGTATTTACGTTAAACATGGAACTAACTTCCAAACTCTGTTCTCTGCTTCAGTCACTGTTTCCTCAACAAGACAGTAAAAATGGGCATGAACTAGCTTGTCAGAAATGCTGTATGATAAGCAAATATATAAGCAACCTCCACCTCTAAGATGATGATTATGATAATAATAATAATAATGCAGTTTAAGTTTACATTAATACAGCCTTACCTGCAGCATAATCCCTTCGTGGTAGACTTGGTGGTGTTTTTTTTTTTAGCCTGTAAGCAACAATTACATTTATGATGTAAGTAACATTCAGTAGAAGGCAGCATTAGTCAGACACATAAAAAAAGCTGATAACAAAAGATACCTGCAGCTGAAGAGATAGATTACCATCACAGATGCTTAGCAAATAGTTGAAGGAGAAAAGCTAGAAACATAAGAAATTAGAATCTAACCTGAGATTTTAATTTTTATTTTCCTTAGAACGTATTTTGAAGCAACAGCTTCCTTGACCACCCACCTTCCTCTTATTTCCAGTGCAGAAACAGATAAGATAGAAAAGATAAATGCACATCTATCTGAAGATGAAAATCTGTTCAGGCTCACAAAGGCTTTGCTAAGATTATGGCATAAGAAAGTGATGCAGCACTCTCCCATTGTATTTTTATAACTGTCATTTTGCATGCACTTTCTCAGGGCCAGATTCCGTTTCCACTTACTATTATTTTATGGCGTTACGCCCCTTTTTTGGTAAATGCTGTTATAATGACATTTGTGAATAGAAAAATAGTTTGGATAAATATTGAAAGGATCTTTGTGGCTTTGATAAATATATATACATAGATATATTTAGCAAACAGGAGACACTGAATTACAGTCAGTTGGTATTTATGTAAAAAAAAAAATTGTGTTTGAACTCAAAATTTAAGGTGCATGTACGACATCAGAGGCCTTTGCTTTTTGTAGCCATATAAAACATCAGCACAATTTACATTAAAATTATTCTTCAAAGTGACTTTTGAACATTGTCTGACAGCTTCCCTGCAGCACTGATGAGACCTCACCATGGACCTGAACCTTTGTCCACTGAATTGATGACTTCATTCATTCTTCTACCAGGTTCTAACAAATTCATTTGCAAAAATAAGCAAATTATTTACAAAAAAATTGTCCAGAAAGAACTGAAAATGTTTTCTTGTGATCTCGAAGAAATAGACACTCAGTATTTAGGTTCTGAGATGCTGCTTAAGTATCATTGTTCAGGTACCAATGTAACTCAGGGTGGTGGCATGCTGGCACTAACACATCAATTGACAAACTTTCCCCGTCTGTTTTGAGAAATACTTTGGCTACTCTTGAGTTAAATTAATAAAATTCTGTTATTCATATAGTCACACACACACAAATTGCATGTGCATGAATCAATGAGTAAATGGTGCAGGCATTTTTAAAGCTCAAGACTCCCTTTCCCCCACCAATCTAGGCACATAATTTTTGAAGTGCTTACCTGCTTTGTTCATTACTAACAACGCTAACAAATAGATAGCTGCCTCCTCCAAGTCTTAAACTTCCGGCAGCATAACATAACTTAGTGTACAAACAGTAAATTAAAAAGCATTCTCAACAGCCCTACAGTTATCTTATGTCCAGGTTAGCACAGGCATGTTAGAAAGAGAAATCCAGGGCCACTGCCAGGGCAGATATCAGGTCTTGGGGAAGCTAGACCAAAATCTGTTCATGCACTTTGCAGCATGGCTATCCTGAGTTGTTCAGAGACAGTGAATAGTGAAACTGAGGAAACATTAAGTGGCTATCTCAGTCACAGTGTAAAGTATGTGGCTTTAGCCACACTACATTTCCAAGCTGCTAAGCAGAAGACTTCAACACTTTGTCCCAGGCCCTGTAAATCCTGGCAATGGCCCCGACAGAAAATGTAAATATGTTATAATGAAAGCATATGAAGCACAGAACAGAGGTCTGTGTCTAAGAAGCCTATCATGCCATTGTGCAGCTCTGAAATAGCATACCGATCCCAAGTATCTTTCCCAGTTTTGCAAATTAAGGCCACTTGTTCATTTTGGAACCTGAATATCAATAGAAAAGAAATAATATTTCTGTCACAGAGCTGAAACAATTCACAGCCACATCTGTATTTACTAGAATCTCTTCAAATATGTTACTGATTCTAAAATTCAAATCCCCTTTAAAAAAAACATATTTCTTACTGTACTGGTATGACTTACTGAGTGCCAGAACTGAAATATAGGCTCTTCTGAAGTGAACTGGAGCTTCACTCTGCAAGAACCAGAACTTTACCCAATGTGCAAACCACAGTGCTAGCTCGAAAGACATAATCCCTATGCCAAGGAATGGTTATCTAGCTATTTCAGATTTTGACATCCACATAGATGCTTACAGAGTGACAGTTGACTCCATCCTGTTCCCCTGAAGTGAATAAGAAAGGACTGAGAGAATCAAATGCCATCCAAATGAGCAAGTAATTTGCAAGTAAAATATTCTAGTGCTACTCCACTCTAGACTTAAGTTACAGGTGGTGAAATATTTCTATGGTAGAACACAATCAAATATTTCACGTTTCCAGCTATTTTAATGGGATTAGTATTTTTCTAAATTTTAATGCAAAATAAGTAATTTTCTGGAGATTTTGAAATGCCCCCGAGAAATTTCAACTCTAAAGGACTCCATAAAATCCAAGCACATTTTTGAGAGTATGTTTACAGATTTTAAAAGCGACATAACACGTCTTACTACGTACAGAGCAGAATGCACTGTAAACAAATTCATAATAAATTTTAGGAAAGCCAACTATTTAAATATAAAATACAATGTATTCCAAGATTCCCCTTCTATAGGATGCTGAGGTTGATCCAACAAAACATTTAGGCTACTAAAATACTAACTTATCTACTAACATATGTTTACTGAGTTGAGTATTTATAGTTTCTATTAGTTCTAAGGTCACTACATCATTACGTTTGTGATTAAAAAATAAATTGAACTTTGCAATAAACTTTTTCAGAGTTCCAAAGAGGTGCAATCCAGATGACAGATAAAACTCTTCCTGAGCTGTATTCTCATGACCTAGTGGAATAGTTTGTTACAGCTTTGGCAGTATCTGGCAGTTATACAAAATAAAATTAATCTGAAGCTTTTAAAAACCCCTGTCATTACTGCTCTTTCACAGATTTTCTTTACAATGTCCTGTGGCAGTGAATGGCATATAGCCGTGATTTATTTATCTTCACTTTGATAAAATATTGTTACATTAATAAAAATCCTGGCACTCAAAGTATTCTATTCAGCTACACATTGAAATTCATGTTTCTTAAGAGCACAGTTTAAATTAGGTATTATACTTTTCCCTGGCCTCTTTTTCTGAATGTGGTACATCTTGATTTTAGTATTTTT
This sequence comes from Coracopsis vasa, assembly GCA_026283785.1. Classification (NCBI taxonomy): domain Eukaryota; kingdom Metazoa; phylum Chordata; class Aves; order Psittaciformes; family Psittacidae; genus Coracopsis; species Coracopsis vasa. The sequence goes on from JANHGB010053781.1 coordinate 7,179, forward strand.
CTCTCATTGTTTGGTCCATAAAATACCACTTTTCCCTTTGCCAAGGGTTTGATCATGGATGTCTTCTAGTTGCAGCTATGCAGATTGAAGGGGCATTTAGTGACATAGCTCCATTTTTCTGCCTGAACTTATAAATGATTTAGAAAAACGGACCAGACAACTCTGAAGTAAAAACTTACACAGCTAAAAAGCTGGATAAAGCAGATGAGATGGAGATGAACTTATTTGCATTTTTCAGGTCAGGTGGCAAATGTGATTTCAAGAAATGGACATATTTGGATTGTGTTCAGTTAGATAAATACCTTCAAGTGCATGATTTCTGATGGCTTTGCAAGGAAGTTTTGATAGGATGTGATATTGCCATGAAGTGAGTAACCTGAACTTCTAGTTTATTACTCAACACAGTAGGCCAACATGTACCAAAACTTTAGGGTGATATCCTGACCTTGCTAAAAGTCCTACTGCATATACAGCATTGACTTCAATACAGCTAGGATTCCACTGAATCAAGCCTAGAGGCTTAAAGGTTATGATTAACACGAATGCTGTGTCTGTATTTGCAATGTGTTTCAAGCATAGGCAACTGTCCTGCAGTGTGAAACTTCCGATTTCTCTCTTACTTCCCTCTTCTGTATTATCAATACGGAAAAAAATGTCTCCAGCTCTCACTGTTTACACAACTTTGGCTATACCTATTGCCTGTACACCTGTGCAGATGTCCTCTTTGACATCATGATGTGCACAGCAGCTGAGATTCCAGTACTATAAACAGTTTAGCATGTGATTAAGAGCAAGCAGGTGAATGCTTTCCTGCACTGGGCAATATTTTTAGTGTCAGAAAATTTTGAGTCAGGATTGAGCATAAATAACAGGGACTTTTAAGCAATGAAGGAACAATCTGCAGTTTTCTGTTACCACCACTGTTCAGACTGCTTTCCTTAGACTTACAAAACACACACGGATAGTAGACTTATTCCTCCCCACCTGCACATGAATTAAATTGGAGAGCAAGATACTTGGATCCAAGAACTTAGTTTTCTGCAATCAAGAGCCAATCCAGGTTTCAGAAGCATTTTAAGAAATACTGGTGACAAGTCAGATGTATTTCATGAGTATTTGATCATTCTTGCAATTTCAGTAGCCGAAGCTTACAGTACACATCTGTGTGACAACTTTAGGTTTGGGATAAGCATGCACGTTATTTGACTTCTCTAAAATAGCTTCTATTTATACTTAAGTTTGAACTTGAGTCAAAATGATGTTTTTCCATCATACAGATAAATTCCAAATCTGTGCTACATAAAGCCAATTTTTTATATAATTTTTCCTGCTTCACTCATGTTTACATCATTGACATTTAATAAAATAATCCTGTCACTGAAATGGAGGAAGCGATCAACTGGAAAACAATATTTTTTAGAAAAGCATCTAAAAATCAAAGAAAAAAAAATATAAAACAAACCAAAAGGCGCATTCGGAGCAACACAGCCAGTTCTAAATCAGCAAAGCTTGGCATCTCTTGTACATATCCTTATCAGTGTTGTCAACTCATGCTTTTGTTGTAAGTCCTATTATGTGCTGGGTTCAGGATCTGAGTTCTGAAGTCATGTGCAAATGTGAGAATTTTTTCTTCAATTTTTTAAAAAGTTTCTGATCTTCATAACTGCAGAAGCGATTAATATGACCGGGATGAACCATACAAGTATCAGAAAGATAATTATATATTTATTTATTTTTTTACATCTCAATTTGTGTTCTTATACGTGGGGGAGCTGAAATGTGAGCTTTGTGGTGCAATCACATTATGAGAGTTTTTATGAGCCTGCTCTTTTTTAATCTTTAGAGAATCAAAGAATTGCAGTGTTATAGCAGCAATCTTGTATCTGACATTTAATGATGGCACCTCTGACCTTTCCAGCTTTAGCTACATTTAGTTCTTGTTATTTCTCCCTTGTCTGTCCTTCCCCTCTCACTCTCAGGAAAGGACACACAGTCACAGCAATACTGATTAATAGCAGAATTCAAGTCCAGGCAATTATGTGAGACAATGTGTTGCCTTAAATTATAAATTTCAGATGCTTGTATTGTTTCTGCCATCTGCTTTCCCCTCTGGGGCATTTGAACTGGACCCACTGCAGCATTATTAACAGTAACTACACTTAAACTACTACTGTGAAGTAGGAAGCCACCTTTTATTAAAAAGCAACAACAAAAAAAAATCCAACCCTCCCTCTTCTCCAAAACCCCACCAAAAGTATTGACAGCCCAGAAGGTCTTCCCTGTGAGCAGGTCCCAGGTGAAACTATGAGATTTTGCAGATGGATCTCTGACCACAGTGGTCTATTTACATACATACACACTGTGTTAAATACAAAACCACACTTGGATTTAATTTATAAGATGCAAGTAATTGAAAGAAGGTAATTTTAAGAGAAATTTTGCTTTTGTGCTTGTGTGGAAATAACACGTACATATACCACGTGACTATGATTTACTGCAAATTGCAGCAGTGCTAGAGTGAAAGAGAATGAGTAAAGGAAAAAAGTGATCTCAACATTATAATACATCAGGTGTCACCATCAGAGCCTGCACAAGGTTTGTGGACAGAAACACAGCTGTGATAAAGAGGCCGCAACAGAGGGCTTGTAAGCTCAGGTTACTTCTCCTGCACGGGGAATGGGAGAACCAGGTGACTGCTGCTGCTCCTAGAAGTGCCCCCCCTCTTCTGCCAAGGATAGGGGCTGCCCTACCAACACCAGCCTGCCTGGGCTGGCAGCAGGGGCAACAGCTGAGCCAGCATGGCTTTCCAGAGCTCCTGCATAGCCAAGCCAGGCAGGGCCCTAGTGCTTCTCCCAGCAACCTACTGGTCACTTTGTATATACCTAGAATTAGATCTTAAAATAATACCTTTTCTTTGCCTTGAACTGAGCCCATCATGGTCACTCTTAAAGAACAATTTTAAACAGTATTTGTATGTGCCTTTTATGTACTACAGCTCTATTTCTGGAATTTAATATGGTGAGCCTAGAAACACTGCAGATACTACGTACTAATTAACTTTCAAAGTACTCAGTACTTTTGTCGTCAATGACCCACGTAAAGACAGACATCTGAATGACAAAATAGCATCCAAATGGAAGTTCAATGCAAATGAGCTATTACACTAAGAAAAAGAAAAAGTGTACTAAATAGCTAATTGGTTTAAATATGTGTTTGACTGGAAACAGTGAATAGCGTATTCATTTGACAAGGATGCAGAATTACTGGAATTTCTTTCCATGTATAAATACACATGAATATTTTATGATACTCATATGCACGTGACATCAATATGCATGCTGTTCAGCACTTCTTACTGGAATAAGGATATTAGGTAATGCTGGGTTTTGTTTTATGGGACTGAAACACAGGAGGACTTTGCATTTTTATGGGAATTCTAACTATGATGTCCGACCAGTTCGTTCAAGGTGGAGCTTAAATGAGTTTAGTTACAGCAGGCAGCCTCAGCAGTGGCCTGAGGAGAAAGGCACACACCCAAACAACAAGTGATGATCATTCGCAAAGAATAAAAATGTATTTTACCCAAATGCTGTTTTTCAGGGCTACTAACACAACCTCCCAGTTGAGGCCAATTCTGCACCTACTTTGTGAAAACCTTAATGATGACAATTCTGTATGTTGCAGTCTGGACTGAAGCTCTTCACATATGCTGAACTACATTCCCCTAAAATAACATGGTCCCATCACTAAAGTACTATACACTATGCTAGCAATCTGAACTTGCTGTAGCAAAATAGGATTGGCATTTCAAAACTTACTTTTTGAACTTGTTTATTATCCCACTTTCATTTTTCTTCATGTCATGCACCATCTTTTGAAGCTTCCTATAAGATAGTAAAGAAAGCAAGCACTAAAATTAGCATGTGGTTGAACATACATTTATATAAATTATGGTAAATATGCTGAATATATGTTCAGTAAGTACTTTAGGTGCTAAATACTTTGTGTATGAAGTTTTCCTCCCTTTTTAACAGAGCTCCTTGCATGATTTGTGTTATCCTTCTTAATAAAATTAAGCACAGTTTAAACAATTAAGTGCATCAAGAAATAACATCATTGCCTGAATTAATAGTTTAGCATATTTCACAGCTATAATGGGAATACCCTCTGATTTCTCACTGTACATGAGTCATTTTATCAGTAGACAGTTTACCTCATTCCCCTCGTGTTTGCAGTTACAATAGGAGGGGGGAACTGGTACACTCCCAGGCCCAGGACATCTGAGAAACTGTCAGAGTATCTGTAACTCTGAGCTGTAAAAATTCGCTATCTCAGGACTCTGGCTACATGGACTGATATCTGGAATCACAGATTGTTTTTATTCATCACCTTCACTGACCTCATTACATTTTTACTTGTAATCAAGGCAGCTTAAGTTGAATCTCATTTTTCACTCAGAAAGTACAATTTAGAATCCCACCTCCCTTCTCATTTAAAAACCCACACCAGTAAAATCAAGTCAATGTCAGGAACACAGACATAACTTTCTGAAAAAGACTGATTTTACATTGAAACATGCTGGAAGTCTGGTCATACTAGAAACTGCCATAGAATGCATACTTTTTCTAGTTTTTTTTCACACAGGATATGTTCTTCCTGTTCACCCAAACTAACAATCTTTTATTAAACCTGAGCTGAAGATTTTATCACAACCAATAAAACAAAGCAATAATTTTCTTCAAAAAGGGTTTAAAAGAATTTTTGCTTTCCATTCTTCATAACAAGTTGTCTATGTCATTCCACATTTTAGTCTTGACTACCTCACCTCTGATGCACAATCAGGCTACCAAGACTTGGAAGCTTGGCTTACATAGAGAAGTACAAGCATCAAAGTATTCTTTCTCTTTTTTAGAGCTTTCTTTAAACTTGAAACCTTATTATTCAGAAGGTTGAGTAATGCATAGAGCTGCGCTAAAAACAATCTTGCAGCTTCATCATTAGTAATTACAGTTCTCTCTTAAAAAAATAAAATAATTTCTTCAAAAGAAATTGGAATTAGATAGGAATTAGCTAAACAAAATTGGGAAATAACTGAACTAATGTGATTATCTGTCTGCAGTCCCAGGTTCAGGCTGAACAGAAATGTAGCCAACAAAGGCATCAGGTAGCCCTTGAGTATTAGGCTTATGCTGAAAGGAACCTTCCTACCTCTGCTACTGATTTTCATAGAATAGTTAGGGTTGGAAAGGACCTTAAGATCATCTAGTTCCAGCCCCCCTGCCATGGGCAGGGACACCTCA
>JANHGB010053781.1:13818-29222 GCA_026283785.1 Coracopsis vasa
CTCCAGGCTGAACAGCCCCAACTTTCTCAGCCTGTCTTCATACAGGAGGTGCTCCAGTCCCCTGATCATCCTCGTGGTCCTCCTCTGGACTTGTTCCAGCAGTTCCATGTCCTTTTTATGTTGAGGACATCAGATTTATATTGAGGACACCAGAAGAATTTCAGAGCAGTTATGGTAGTTAGTCACAATTAATCCCACTTTATGAGATTTGCTTAAAAAGAACAGTTAAATAACTGAGCACTTGTAAGTTTTTGGAGTCCTGAAATAAATAATAAAGCTTAATTTTAGTCTTCTTACAGTTTATTAACAGAACAAATTGTTCCTTTCATTATGTTGGCTGGAATTGAAAGATATTCCACATTTTCAGCAGCCCTGTAACACAACATGGAATATCCTACTCTGACAGGCTATGTCAAAAGTCTGATATTTAAAGACTATTCCTACAGCCTAAATCTCTGCCTAATTTTACTTTAAAAACCCAATTAAACCTATTCTTACCTATTCTTTTTAGGTTGCCAACTCACAAAAATCAAATAATAAGTGACTCACAAGCACATCTTTAGCTCAAAATTCCCACTATTAATTTACAGCAAAATGATATAGTGTTACCTGCTAATCTAGGGAAAGAAAAAAAAATTACTTATAGGTATCAGAAACAGCTACATAGCAAAATGTTTTGAGATGTCCTGCAACAATGCACTACCTCCATAAGAATAGCTTGGATTATTATTTACACTAAACAGATACATTAAATCTGCAAATCTGGGGTGAAGATCTCAGAACTACTTGTTTTGCATGGGGTTTGGTTGTTTGGGTTTGGGTTTTTTTTCCCCCCAAATAGATTCAACTTCTGGTTATGCTTGAAACATCACAAATAGCCACCTTCTGCAGTTTGCTCTTTCTGTCTCATACCTCAGTTGGCACCTGCAGTGTCTATAAATGCAAAGTAATGAGGGATGAAAAGAATAAGAGGAAGTTTAAATGGTTGTGTTCTAGTTTGTGGAGAATGGTTGTCTGCAAGTTTTTGTGTCCTTTTCAGAAAAGCTTGCCAGCCTTTAACTAGAAACGCATGCAAGTGTAAGTTTTTTCTTCCTGTGTTTGTTGTTTGTCAGAGATAGGACCCAAGGTGTTTGATTTTTCATGTGACTGATTTTATTTTAAATTTTCACTTTGGTCTCTAAGAAAATCCACACATACACAATAAAATCCACCCCAAAATTTATAACAACAAGTACCCAGAACAGTTTTCTTTTCATTTCATCATATTTAGGTGAATTGATCAGACTATCGTGGGTGTCCCCTGTGCACTGAATAAGGCTATAGTCTAAAAGAACATTTTTATACATGTTTCTATTAAAAAAAAGAAAAGGCATTTAAATTTAAGGTAATTGTATATCCTGCTGGACTGAAATCAAAACATTCTCATTTTTGCATAATGAGATTTCCTAAGTCTCTGCCTTGTATTTCTCATTCTTTTTCTGGAGCCATTTAATTTTCTAATTACACGTTGCGATAAATTAGGGAGTACCTAAAATGTATTTGTGTGAATTTTTTCAATTTTTAAAGTTATGTAGCTCTTGTAGGAGTTGGTAGAATACTTAGTTTGTTGCCTTTGGACAACTTAACTTGTATCATGCCTGTGAGAGTAAGCAGATAACCAGGGCACTTTATAGTTGTAAGTGTAGGAAGTCATCATGAATGGATGATCTCCAGTTCAAGTGGAATCTCCTCTGACCCATAAAGTTGAACAAGCTGCAAAACCAGTCTGTGCAGTTAGCCAGAGGCTGAGATTTCTTGAGGTGCCAGCTGGTACAACAGGCTACAACTGACAAGTTTTACAAACAGCTGTCTGACTTGTGATTTCAGACAGTAGAAAAGAGGAGAGTCAGGCAGCAAAGCCTATAGCAAAAGGATTCTCCAAATCTTAAGGGTCTCAAACCCAAGCCCAAAGGCCATTCCAGAGAACTGAGGGAAATGAAGCACAGCAGGGAATTTACTTCCTTAACACTCTGCCTGGATCTGCATATCTGATTAGCTCAAATACTTTTCTTTACTTAAGACAATGCTCCAAGAAAAGAGGTTCATTGTGGGAGGAATTTATCAGAGCAGCAGCACTGAGAGTATCTAGGAAATGGAGGCTACCGTGGCCCAATGTAGACATCCCTTGCTTCAGATACATAACCACAACCTTTTTTTTTTTCTTTCCACAACACATCTCAGTCAGGACCTCATTTACCAACTAATGTTTATTCTCTAGTTGTTCCCGTGGGATGAACAGATACTAGAAATACTCAAGGACCTCAATTGGCTAGTACCGTAAATGAAAATAATAGGTAATGCTAGTTTTACCTTGCATTATATGTAATTAAAGATAATTAAGAGGTCAAACTTAAGAGTTGTTTCTTAATCACAAGCACGAACTTCATTCAGCTTGGTTGAGAGCTTTTTCTGTAAAATCACACTTGCAGATAAAAGTCTGGTATGTGTCACTGTTGATCTTTGAAAGCACATTTCAGCAATAGCTAGCTATTCTGAGATCCAGTTTAATTGTGACATGTATAGACTGAATGGACCGTTTCATCAGGAACTCGCTGCACACAGAACAGATTTTCAAACTTCTGCAGATGAGAAATTCGGAAGTCTTGACTCTAGGGCTTCTAAAAACTTTCAGGTTTCTAACAAATACATTAGAAATTCTGTATGTTGGAGGGAATCACAAAAAAGGACTCTCCAATGACTCTTAAAAGGAAGCACTTTTTAGCCCTGTGTTGCTGTTTTTCATATCTTACCAATTTTGACCTCCAGCCATTCAGGACCATCAGATGTACTGACAAAGGGACCACTAGCTGTGATACATACGTAAACGCAGGTGGAAAAGTTTACCATTGCAAATACAACATACCCTGAAAGAATGATTTGCTGTGTCACAAAATACCTAGCTGTGCTCAAGGACTGGCAGAGCTGCCCTGACATAAAACAAAATGAAACAAAACCACCTTTTTGATCTGGTCACAGCTCAGCATATGAGGAATGTATGTCAAGTGAAGGGCAATGGGTGGGCCTGGCCTCTGACACATCCCCACTTTCAAACATTAGCTGGAAGCTTTTGCCTCTTTTGCATAGAAGCTATCCCACAAAAGCTTTCCAAAGTCAAAATTAAAAAAAAAAAAACAACAAAAACTAAAAAGCCAAAAAAACCCCAAAAAAACCCACAACCAAGAGAGAGAAATATAAGTAACACAAAGAATAACGTGTAGTAAGCTTTCAACTCAGATCTAAGATGAAGTACAAAATTCCCAGACTTGAGAAATAGGAGTCTGTCTTTATTTCAGACAGATCTGTGTAATAAAGAATTCTCCCACAATTTTGGCAATTTCTTGAGAAATTGTATTTATCAGTATTATAAATCTGTGAAGACATTTACAAAAACATATGTATAGTATGGCTCAGAGCAGTCAGCATGAATGGCTCCTCAGTGGCCATGGCATTCCCCTCTTCTTGGGAACAGAGAGGGATCCCTGGCATGCATGAACTGTTTGGTTCACCTACTTGCGCGCAATGAATCCAGTACATTGGACCTTCAGGACACACACTGGTTGTCTGTATTTTAGCTGTGCATCTGCCTATGTCACTTAGTGAGTGACAGCCCACAGCAAATAATACCCCTCTGCTCTAGGAATATATTACATGGTCTCTGGGGTGGGAATACTGGGCACAGCTGTTTGAGTGCATCTGGCTGTGAGCACAGCTTGCGCTTGCAGCTGGGAGTGGTCCTGATAACGTTTTTGGAAACAGGGCTGACTGCAGCGTCAGTAGGGAGTGGTGGCAAAACAAAAACCAGTTTCAAATGAATCACAGGAAGTTTTGGGTATTACAAGTATGCTTATTTCTGTTTATCTGGAGGATCAGAATTATACCTTAAGTTTCTGGTGCTTACAGGGATGTCCGAGTTATCTGGTTTGCCTCTTGGAAAATCTCCATCTGCACCCACAGACCTGTTTCTTTGGTTAAAAAGGGGCAGAATTTTGAATAGTATATATTCAAACAGGTATGCGAGGGGAGCTTTGTAAGCAATATCGATACATTCAGTACTAAGTGACCTGCATATTCCTTCTCCTCATTCTAACATCAGTTAGGTCTTTAACTGATGAAGCTGAATTGGTTTCATAATAGTAATAATAATTTAAAAAAAAAAATCACGCTGTAAATCAGGCAGCTTGCACCCCAGTTTTAGTTCTTAAATCTTTTTGGGTACATCTCTTTCTTACTGATAGGGTACCCTACAGTTCTGTCTCTAGAAAGTCCCATTTTCTGAAAATCATTACTACCTGCATTCAGTTAAAGCAAGACTGTAGGGAGGTGTACCCCTGATTTTTCTCTTGAGCAGTGTAACAAATGATGTAAAAACAAGAAGTAGTTATTTCTTGGTTTTCAGGCAAATTCAAATGCTTACCACTGGAAACCTAGAATGGGATTTAGTCAGTGCAAATTCAGACTTAAAAACAATCCCCCAAGACCCCCCTACTTCAGCTACAAAGTTTAACAGAAAATAACCACAAAAAAAAGAAAACAGCAAGCAAGGAAGTGTATATTGGAATTTGAAGAATAAAAGCTAAGTTACTAAAAGACAAAAAACAAAATTAAAGAGCAGAAAATTAAAAATTAGTACAGCTACCTCTGTTATTTAACCCCCCCCCATATTAAAACATGAAACTAAACAAGGAACAGCATGCTCAGCCCCCTCCTTTACTGTTTCTCACAACACAGTAATTCCACCACCTGGTCTTTATTTTGTGTTTCTATTAGCCTTCAGTTTTTATACAGGTGTGCAGGTGACCAAATTAAGAAAGTGATTGTTTCTGGACAAAGGGGAAGACTCCTGCTTGGTGGGGTAGGGGGTGGACAGATGGACATGGTTAGGCCTGGTCACCTAGAAGGGGATTTGTGGAAGTACCACTTGAGATTCTGAAAAGCTTGAAGCTCTTTGAACTATCTTTTCAAACCAAACTAATGAACAGGAAAAGCCCACCTTTCTTACAGTTGGCTTCTATTAACATAATGCTCCTGACAAAATCTTTGTGGAAGAAAACTGATCTCAGTGAACTGGGCGAGTGTCTTCATAAGATGTATTTTCACATCACTTGCCAATTTTGTTTTATATAATTAATTGGGTTGCTTCAGATGCACAACTCCATCCCCTTCCATTCCACCCTTCTTCTAATTGCTCAGTAGAAAGGAAAAGGATGTTCCCAAATATAGAAGCATCTAAGTCCTCTTGTTAGGCCTCCTTCATGTGCTTCAGATCTCCATATGCATGCACACGCCCTTATACCATATGCTACCCGAAACAAGAAGAGTGGAATTCCTTTGCGAGGAAATGCAGGCTGGCATCAGCTGGCTGGGTTGAAGCTAGTGTTTTCAATGGCTATTACATGTGTATGATGCATAAAGACACAGCTGAATTCTTGAGGTGCAATCAGATAAACTGCTTCAGTTGCTGCTGGTCTAAGATGGAGGTTACTGCCACCCTTCCACTCTGGGGGCTTTTCACAGCTCACCCCCTGCAATGCCTTTTGTGGCTGGAGAGGAGGAAGTTTGGAGCTGGAGGTGGTAACCTGTGACACCAAATCATTAGTTCAAGGCACTGAGCCTTTGATCTTTATCTGTAAAGCTATCTCAAAGCTCTGAATAAAAGTTGAAAGAGGTTTGCTTATTGGCAAAAGTCAGTTACAGACACCTATCTGAGAGGAAGAAGAAGCAATAAATTGTCTTCTGCTGTGTTCATGAGATGCACAAGAGGAAATGACTATAAATAGTTTAGCTGTGTTTGATTAACATCCTATTCTGCTCGCTTTTCAATCATCCACTACTTTGTCAAAAAGCAAACCCCATAATTAGAGCAGGTGTGTGTTTACACACTACACACAGAAAGGCAGAAAGGCTAAATACTGGCTTTTAAATATAAATAAATAAAGGCTAAATATTACACTATCCATCTTCATATGCCCTCTATGAAATCTTCACAAAGAAGCTGTTAATCTCTCTTGTAGTAGCAAGTACTAACATAAACTGAGTAAATGAAAATATGTAGCATGTAAAGGCATAATACATCTTTGACACAAATCAGTCCTAAGATGAAATTAAACAGTGTAATTACTTTGAGGTGACTGTGAATTCTGTGTTGAAATAAAAAAACCTATGCAGATTTACCAGTGGGACTGAGACAACTGGGACAAGATAAGACCATGCTCCCCACTCCCACCCTCCACCCCCCAGAAGCTACACTCACAAGGCCAACTCCATTTTTCTGAAACATTTGCAAGTAGCAGAAGGAAGCTAAATGCATTAAGTTACTCTAAAATTAAGTTCCCATTAAAACTAATTGAGTGCTGTACCTCCCCAGAGGACTGGTACCCTACAGCCTGGTAGGTGAAGTTTAAGAGCATAAAGAGGTTTTTATATTTCACCAAAAAGAGGAAGCACAAAGACAGGATTTGGTATGGACCCAGAAAATTACCACCTGTCAATGGTAACATTAATTACAGCCACAATTCTACAAGCATTTCTGAAAGGCGAGATAACATTTCTGTCATTTCTGCAGGCATGTAGATTTAGACTACTACAGGGACATGGAGGACATGAAAATGAATGAAAATGTAAGAAAACTGAGTGAATTGAACACAGAAAAATAAAGGCTTAACTTTGATTTGGTGTTCCAACAAAATGAGTTTCTCTGTTTTTCCTTCTCTTTCACCTCTTCCACAAATTTCAAATCTGCCATTTTAGTTTTGATTACCAATTGAAAGACATCTAAAAAGTCTGTCTAACTACATAAAGGGCTTGACCAAGATTTAGCCAGATGTTTAAGCACACGTCTAACTTCAACTACCTTCAAGTTTGGCAAGTACTTAGATTTTGTGTTAAGGTCTTGCTAACGTGGGCACATAAGCACTGACACAAGATGAATGAATTTAATTCATGATCTGGGTGAAATGTTCATCAGTGTCTTTGTGTCATTTAAGACTGCTAGTAAAATACATTTCTAATATGATTCTAATCCAGTAAGTTCATAGACTATGGAAGGATAAGAAAAATGGTGTGCTTTTTCAGTGGGCTGAAAAAATTCATGGACTCAGTAGTTTGATGGCAAGGTGCTGCGTGCACTAGAGAAAAGAGAGGCCTTTCTAAAGAGCCTCTTAACTCTTCTCCCTAAACCAAAAGTGCATTTATACGTATAATGGTCTGCATTTGCGCTACCAAATAGTGTTCTGACCACCAAATAAAACAGGGCAGTGCTTCTTAATATTCCATTAAACTTTGAACACTCCCTTTAGCCTACTCCTAGAGACAGAATAACTGCAGATATCTTAATGCTGCCCAGTATTCACAAGTCACTAAGACTGGTTCCAAGACAGGAGCATTTACGTGTATAGCTGGTCAATGAGAAACCAAACATGAGCCGGCAGTATGCGCTCATGTTTATGGCCCAGTACTTCCTTTGCCATTCTCTGATAAGCTTTTTCCCTCTCCCAGGCAGTTCATCTAGAGGAATGCCCGAGTTGGAGGGGGACAAGAACTTTCTCTTGTTCCTCTCTAAAGCATAACTTTTTTTTTTTTTTTAACTTTCATTTTTTTCTCACCCATTGGCAACCGAAGTGTAGCAACTGATTTCCTGTCTGTATTGTTCCTAAGGTCATATAATGCTTAAAGCAACAATTGCGGTTGCTGTATTTTATGCCTTTAGCATTATTATTATTATACTGAACGCCTTTACCCTTAAACCCCCTTCAGCTGAAGTGATCTTACCACCTGACCAGAATCCAAATGACAGGAGTAGAGGATAATGGATACACTTTTAACACACCTGATGAAGATCAACAAACACTGCTGTTAACTGGGCTGAAAGTGGTTTTGCTCAGGCTTACAAAAGCATTGTATCCACCATAGGTGCGGGGTGGTGCTGGCAGGGATCTACTAGAGGCTCCTGGTGGATCTGTTTGCTTGTTTGTGTGGGATTTTTTTTAATTTTGTACTGAAATCTATCAAATTTTACCTGAACTTTGAAGAAGTATTTTAGTCCCTAGGGTTATACAGTCACTTTAATGGAGCCCACATGGTCTGTCATTAAAAGGGGAAATTCTGCTCTTTTCTGCCCTCAGTGCTTACCCAGCTATGATGAATCATGGAACTTCCAGCTGGGAAACTTAAATTCTTTTTTCTTTTGCCAATTTAGATTGCAGCAGGATCAGATCCAGCTTCATCACGTGATCATGGGAACCAGGGTGAGGAAGAAGACAGGTGGCAGGGTGAGCAGGGCACTGGAGGGTGGAAGAAAGGGACCTACTCTTTTGGCAGCAGCTCAGACTTAGGCTAAGTTAAATTAACCACGTAACTACAGTTCCAGTGACACTTAGCTGCCTGTGTGCTTCTTGCAGAGATGCCTATAGCGTTTATATTTTAAGATATGAAGGAATCCTTTAGCCACATAGTGTAGCCTCTTGTATGAATAGCCTGCTTCACCTAGTTACCCTTGTATTAGGCTTGAAAAATATATACTCATGTTTTTTATTTTATTGCCTCAGGATGCATTATTTTAATTCATTCTAAAGTATTTACTGCGCAGTATATAATTTATGTTGAGGTCATAAACCTGTAGCATTGCACATCTGCTCTGCTTACATCTGGAAAATTAACTTGTCCAAAATACATATACTAACAGATTAAGATAAAGATTCTAACAGAATTTCCAAGCTTTTTACCCCTCAAGTCATTTGCTATAGCTGTCATGATCCAAACTTATTTACACAGTATGTAAAGTCCTTTTACAGTCTACCAAAAATCTAAGATGGTTCCCTACAGCGAAATGAGCAAATACTGTCACTTTCAGACACTGTTTTCCATCAGTTTTCCAATTCTTTTGACTGCTGAGCACATAAAACCAGTGATATTTTCTTTTTAAAGGAAATACTTGCTTATCTATCATCTTGTAACATGCTTTAGGGTACTTAGGCTATAGAAGATGTTATATAAACTAAAATCAGTCCTCTGATGCAGCAATCATTTTGAAAACCACATAAAACATAAGAAAAAAAAATACCAGCAGATGTGTTCTTTCTTTTCTAATGATCAAGGATATATAAATCATCCGCAATAGGCAATTTAGCCATCTGAAGATGCATTTCCATTAAATACATCAAAGAGAGCAGGTCACAGATTTTCTTTACTGCAGTGTGCATACAGCAATGTGCTACAATGGAGAAGCACAGTTGAATCCTGAACTACACTGGTCCAACAAACTAAAAGGAAAGATTCAAATTTTTTAAATGTCAAAATTTTCAGTTACATTGTGAATGGTAAGTAAAAATGATCTAAACTCTAAAAGCTGCCATTTTTTCAGTTTCTGTTCTGCAGATAATTGAAGTCTTATATTTTCCTCTAGGTTTGGTCCCAATGCTGGAACTGCCGGCAATGTTGAAACTTGAGATTTCACTTATCATTTAAGAAAAAAAAAGCAAAACCAATGGAATTCTTAGGACATTTAAAAATGTTCCAGTTTTATCTTGTGTGGCTTGTTACAAATGTAAAGATGGTAAGTCAGGACTTTTGATCAGGATAAACAGTTCAGCAAAACTAAATTCACCAAAAGCAGAACTAAAATTTGATTACATTACTCTTGATTAGTTTCTTCAACTGTTGACTTACACAAACTTTCCTTCCAAAGACTATCAGACAGCTCAGAGAGATAATTAAATAGCAGAGGAATTTTCCATAGTAAGCCACTAAAAACAATCCTTATTTTCAAGTAAAGAGGTATTTATAGCAATTTCTACAAATGCGGGAACACTTTTTCGTCCCTCTCGATAATATAATTTTGACTTCCAACACCGTTACAGCTGACACAAGCCATAACAGTGTGAAGGGCTTTTTTTTGCAACATTTTATGATTGTTGTATTTGCTTTCCAAAAGAAAAGCATCTATCACATTATAATGTAGTGTGCAGTACGTGTGCAGGTCTTGACCGATTCTGTAAAATACAAACCTGTTTTGTTCTGGTATCAATATATCACTGGGTACTTGTAATGTCATATTATGATTTAATATCTAGCATTCTGCACAGCTGTATGGGGTATAGTTTTAAACTAATGGTGAAAAAAGGTTATGTCCAGTTTGCTGGAATATTTTATGTCTTACATGGCCAAGAATATTAATTTATTGGTTTATTTCCTTGGCTATTGATAATTTATTATTTCACTTAATTAAAAAAAAAAAAAGGCAGGTCTTTAGATCCATTCTATATTACTATCCTTTGCTGTAAAACTGACAGTCACAGGCCTAAAATGATGTCACTTGAGATTACATAGTTGGCAAATGTTCCTACTGTGGACAGTTATTTTGACAAAGCTACAATGTCATTAGAAGACCTAATTTTATTTGGAAGAGTATGCATATAAGGGGCTGGTGGAATAAGTATGCCAGTGACTGAACAACGTTACCAGCACAAGTAGAACGAAACTGTAGGTACTCCATAAGTGTAGTTTATCTTTGATCAGACTATACTCTTACACTACCGACGCACAGAGATTAAACCAGGGATTTTCACCACAGTTCCAATATTAGACTTCAGTATTTTGTCTACATTGCCATATTTTCATTTAAAACATAGATCACAGTCACACTTAAACACATTTTTCTATACATAGTATTGGCAATTTAGGTTAAAAAAGCCAACAAAAACAACAAAAAAAAAGCTAGTGGTTTAGTGTTGGGTTTTTTTTTTCTTCCCTTTTTTTTTCCTAGGGCAGCTTGGACATTGGTTGGAGCAGGATGACATAGCTGGAAAGAAAGATGATAAGCAAGAAAAAGAAACTTTAAAAGGATTGTTAGAATGAAATGCTTGTGCAGAGAGAAAGGAAAAAAGGAGAACAAATATAGATGGGGTGGAGGCTATGCTATGCTGAAGCAAGGTCAGAAACAACAGGAGGAGTTGGCTAGAGAAGTCACTCTGGGGGTGAAAGGGGGTTTTACAGTGGTATTTGGGGAAGTTTGCATTTCGTATCTCATTCCATTCCAAAGTCCAGAGGTGGGAGAGATTAATGAACAGTTTAAGCTGACAAAGCTAGAGGAAATAGAGAATATACAGCTTTATCATTTAATCAAAATCCCATGCTTTTTATGGCAAACTGGACCTAACAATCCTACAGAAAGAACTTCCATTTTTACTCACCAGCATGGCAAACATAACTGGTGGCCTTTCCCCACCCCATGCCTGTGAAAGCCAACTTTAAAGACTGCATGCCATTGGCATTGATTTCATGTGACCTTACATTCAGTCTACATTTTGTTGAGCTAAAATGTAGCCACAAAAGCTGCTGTTGCGACAGAGTTACTGCACAGTGGAAAGTTGACAGGAGAAACTGGAAGCTGAGACAGAAGGCTGCTGGAGGTAGCAGTGGGTGGTGTCCCAGAAGACCCTCATGGCTGTTAATGTCCTGTGGAGGCAGATTAGACTTTTGCTAGAAAGAGAACAGAGCAGGTAGAAGAGCAGAATTAAGGGGGCCATGACTTGTGAAGAAGAGATAGCAACTAGAAGGGGATGGTCTGGAAGAATCTTGTATGTGGAATAGTTCTGATCTGAGTCTTTAGTCTACTGAGCAGTGTTCCAGTAACTTGGTATTTGCATAACCTTTCCTCTGAAGTCTATATAACTAAAAAGGGGAAAAGAGGTTAAAGTGGAGCCCAGTTGTGTCATAGGGAGCATTCTCTAGCTTACTTTGAAACTCCAGTTTCTTTCCTGCTTGAGTGTGTTTTTGTTCTTTTGTCTTGCTCAAGTCCCTTGATACAATAAATGATGTTAAAATCTGACTTGAAAAAAGAGTCAGTTTCTTTTTGCTTGCTACAATTAACTAATAATAGGGATTAGTAAGACTACTGTAATACTAATATAATACTGTAAATTTTCTCGCAGTGCAAAACTAATGCTCAGTTATTCCCCATTCATTTTCTCTAAATTAAATATTCCCTATGCTAAAACATCCTATACATAGAAGATGTCAATTTACAGTTAAATATAATTTGATTCCCAAATGAATTCATTTTCTGCTAATACACTTTCAAGAGGAAATGGTACCAGAAAATCTGGTAAAGACCTGGCAGTTACAGTCAAGCCCTCTGTCAGCAGAAAATTAGTGAAGACCATAACTATCTTCAAATTTGATGGACAACTAACAGGTATTCAGGCCTTAAAGAAACTCCTCTTGATTTTAATAGAATTAGGACTTAACCCTCCTATTTAGCAAGGGATGTTAAAACAAAATATTGCAAATAAACTGTCACACTTGTCCAACCTGAGCAAAAAAAGACAATTGCTTTTTTTCCCCACTTGCTTTTTATTTGGGAGTTAAGGTTGGAAACAGTGATTTTAATGGTCTGGGTTATTTTTGGGGTGAAGGGAGAGAGAGGGAAGAACTACGGCAAATTAATGAAGCCATTTGAAATGAACATGAAACTGTGCTCTTGAGCAAGTCTGTTTGCAATGTGGAAGTTGTTGGCTGCATGACCTTGGGCAAGTGAAAACGTGTGGTAGACTTCTGCTTCATGCCATGGTTTGCCCATCACAGTAGTGGTGATGGTAATAATGCCTTTGAAATGAGATGCTGTAACAGCGTAGTACATAGTAGCTAGAAATTATTTAAAGACCAAGAATTATAGGCTTACAGTCCAAGAAGCTGAACTGCAAACGTTTAATGCTGATACTTTTGAGTTGCTAACTTCCTGTTTCTGCTGAAATCAAGGCACATGAGAGCCTGCCATGGCAGCATGGCTATTGCTCATGTATTAACTCCACACTTTAGAAAACCATTCAAAATACTGAATTACTTGCACGTATCACAAATTAATTTCTTATGATAAATAAACAACCTTCAATTCAATTTTTCCCGACTGTATGGAAACAATTAGAACACACAGTGTACTCTGAAGAAAACTTTTATAATACTGTACATACCTTATAACAAACACTACATAAAAATAATACTAGAATTCCATGAAGTTCCAGCATTCCTATCTAACTGATATTAAAGTTAATTGAGTGACTTAACTGCAGTAAACATCCATACCACAACATGGTAGCTAAAGGGGCACATAAAACCACTTAACAGTTCTTATTGTTGCAATAACAAACAAACAGAATATGTTAAGAATTGAGATCTGACATAAGACTTGCTAATGCAACAAAAAGCTAGATCTGGTAGGCTCAAACACAACCATGGAGAACAGATGAGCGTAGCAAAACCACATAATATCTAGTTTTTCAGGTCTACACTTAAAAAAATCCAAAGCTCTATGCTCAGACACTGACTCAGGAGCAGTGCTACTTTAATTTTTGCTGCTACAAAGCAGAAATTTTAAGAAAGCTGTCTTTAGAAAAAAAGTGAACTATAATTACACCAATTGAAACTATGCTTGGTAGGAATTATTTCTTGGCATTGCATCTTAGCATATGGAGGAAGGTAGGTTTTTAATGCAGCAATTTCATTTGTATAACATTCAGGACAAACTCTGAACTATCTATGTGTCTTCCATGCAGACAGGAGGCTGTATCAGGAAGTCAGCTGCACTGTCAACAGGTCATGTAGCACAAGGGGGTATTCAGCTGTTTCAAAGAAGAAGAAAAGGCTGCCGCCATGTTATGCTGGTTTCTTCCTATATTTGCACATATCTCCTGAATGTATGCTATGAGTATGTACTCACAGACAGTTCTGCCTTAAGTATTTTAAATCCCGATGCTGTAATAAGACTGTGTAGCCAAACACCCAGGTTTCTGTCTAAGGAGGTGTTTCGGCATGCTCAAATAGAAGCATACATGCATTTCCACCATGTGTAGTGAGAACACTCTCACATTTAAGAAATGCGTGCTCATATGTTCCTTGCACAACTAGGGTGAACTGGCCTTGAGGAAGAGCGAAAAAGTAGCTTTTAATACTTCAAGGTAATAGAGAAAAGCAGAGCTACCTCCTCCTCTTCCTCATTTTACAACAATATTAAAACTTCAGACACGATGAAGAGTGTCAGCCAGTATAAAGATGCAGCAGGGGTGTGATGGCTGCCTTTCTGGTTTAGGGCTTTTGAATCAGTTCACAAGTTTTGGACCATTATAACCCTCACATGTAGATCATCTTCTGTATACTTGAAAGTAATCCTGCTTTAATAATTTGCAAAGGCACAGAAGATGCAGCTACAATTTTATCACAGCAGAAAGTGGTTTATTTCTTTATGCACCAGTAACTGTCTAGGTAGCATCAAGCTTTCTACCATATCACTCAGCTTATTATCTTGAGATAGACAGTTCAGACCAACCTTGAACACTATTTTAGATATTTTTAGACTATTTAAGGTGGTAAATTGCAGACAGTGAGGAAATTCACTGTGCTCTTCCCCCTGTCCATTAAGCCTTCCACAGAGTTCTTTTATGGGCTGTAGGATGCAGTCTACTAGGGTTTTATTAGGTGTGCCTGGCTAAGGAATATGATATGAGGGTCATTACAGCTCTTCAGGTATCCCCCCCCATTCCCTGATGGTATTTCAACAGAATGGAAAGATTAGATATCACAAAATGCCATCCTATCAGAATCAGCTTTACAAGGGATTATTCTGATTTGCATGAAGGCTTCTGGGGAGAAGGAGAGAGACTTAAGAATGGCTTATAAACTAGTATCAAGTACTTAAATATGAGGGGGTTTTAGGAAATTTTTTTTTTCAGTATTTCACTCTTATTTTCCAGCGGAAGAAGATGTTTGGATGCTGCTTCAGTTTGAAACAGGGCTTATTTTAACTATTCAGAAAAAAAAATCACCACGATGAAAGAGCCTTGAGGTGCCAACTCCAGCAGCACACCAGTCAAGTCACACTAAAAATACTTCAGTAATGGTCAGCTTCTGCTTTTTTCCCTCTCAAACCCTGTATTTAACATTGTTCTCCTTCACTTAGGAACATTTCCCGTTTTCCAGTTCCCTCTATTCCACCAGTTCTTTCGAAGATTAGAAAATATTATGCAACTTAACTGCAAAATCCATCTTCACAGGCCACTCTGATTAAACCATCAAGCAATTAATTAAATTTTTCTAATTTGCATGAGGCTCATACATCTTAGTCAGCCAAAGACTATCTTCTTATAGCTTTGAAGGCAGACACTTTAAAAATATTCACCTTTTCCCTGCAGATGAAGCAGACACAGAGTTTGCTTCGAAAGCCGCGTCCGATTAATCGCTCCAGACCTGTATTTACCTTCCACGCTTCCCTATACCACCCTAGCGACCAGAATTAACTCCGGTTTACCCTAAGACTTCTACCAACTTCCTCGTGCCTCTGAGCCTCCGTGTCCCCCTACCCCCGGTGCACAACACGG
>JANHGB010053781.1:40951-56990 GCA_026283785.1 Coracopsis vasa
GGAAGTTCAGGTTAGATATAAGGAAGAAGTTCTTTACTGTGAGGGTGGTGAGGCACTGGAATGGGTTGCCCAAAGTGATAAATGCTCCATCCCTGGAAGTATTCAAGGCCAGGCTGAAAGGAGTCTTGGGTGACCTGATCTAGTGTGAGGTGTCCCTGCCCATGGGTGGGGTGGTTGGAACTAGATGATCCTTTCCAACCCTAACTATTCTATGATTCTATGATTTATTTGCATACTTAATGCAATTTCTGCATTTGTTTAGGCCAAGTCTTTGAAATACATTTTTTTTGCATATTTATGAGTTCTATAGGTTGTCACCTGTAGCTGTACAGGCTGTTGGGTTTCAGGTCTTGAATTCTGTTGCACAAAGGGATGCTGTGGCATTCCTACCAACTGTACTTCATCTTTTGCCAGGCCAGCTGTGCTGAACAGCCTCTCCTGAAGCTGTTTCAAGTGACTGGTTGTTACAGCACTACCTGTCTGGCTTGCAGCTGCAACAGGCCTCCCTGCTATGGTTCCTTAACTTCTTGCAGCTCATAACTTCTCTACCCTCCTTGTCCAGCTGACCCCATTTTTAAGCACTGCAGTTTTCATGGCTGAGTATCTTACCTTAACCATTTACCTGTTCTCTTATCATTTCTGAATTAAAGAAAGTCTGAATGAAAGGGTTTAATACTTTCCTTCATTATCTTAGAAATACTGCATGGACCACCTGCCATCACAGCACAAAGGTATGAACTAATGAATGAAGCTCTGCATGCTTATACAAAAGTAAAATAAGGTTATATTTTTTACTCATTTTCACAGAGGCTAGTCAAAGTGAGAAGAATGAAATGTCTGTCCTGCAGAGAACATTAATGTGTGTCGATAACACGCTATAAATTAAATATTGCATTCCTTTAAAAAACTGAGAGGACTCCAGTTTGGAGATTTGGAACAAAATGAGCCAGGACATTTGCTCTGTTTTGTGCCCAGTGTGTACCTGAGCTGGGGCACATATGGAATTCTGCTAAAATGAGATTCTAAATTAATAGTCCTTCACACTTCATTGCTTCAATGAGCCAGAAGTTATTTTCTTCTGAGTTGGAGTCCCAGGTGCAGCTGTTTCCGACTACCAAGTATGATTTTCTAAAAGGGAAGAAAGACCAGTGAATTGAAACTACAACAACCTCTTCTCTGTCATCTCAGTACAGCCATGTAATAAAGAAAAGGAAAGCACATCAACTGGCAGGGTGAAAGAAGAAGTTTCTGTCCAGATATATAATGATGGTGATGAACCAGTTTGTGATTTTGGGCTACAGCTTCCATTTCTGGTTCTCCTTCTGTCTTTGCGCACAAACATCAGCTGGTCTGTGATTTAAAAAGATGTCTTGTTTCTTTGATTTTTGGTACTAACTTGAGATGCTGTGCAACTCTTATTCTATTACTATTTAGCTGGTCTAGAGTCGTACTAAGAAAGAGAAATATTTCTGCTTTCACTAAAACTTCATGAGGTGGAGCTATTGCAGACCTGGCTCTCTCTACAGCTGGACCAGCATATGCTTTTTTCTCAGAGGCTGATCTACTCTTTCTTTTCAGAAAGAGTTAATAGACAAATAGTATTATTTAGCACTAGTTTGTTACACTTATCAAAAGTGTCAGTGATTTATCTTGCTTAACATCTCCAAAAATGAGCATGGTGTTTCCAATATTAAAGAAACAGTTCTATAATTATACTGTTAACTCACCCCCAAGTGGCATTCTGTAGATGCCTAAGCATAGTAAGGTACCATGAAAGGAGACTGGGCAAGATTGAATAATTTGAAAATTTTCTAGTTTAGAAGTTGTTCTGAGCAGGCTCTAGAACAGAGTGTGATGGAAAATCATGGGGCTGAAGAAGAGGAGGAGACTGTGGAGATGGTTCAGGCTTGTACTGATTTATATCTTATATATGCAGACATAAGCCAGCTAAGACTGCAAACTCAGTGTGCCTCTGTATTTTCCTAACTGGGATAGGGAGGGTAGGGAAGATACTGAGACAACTTGGAAACTGGTTTCCATCACAGGTATGAAGGGTGTTGGTAAGAAAAATAGGGATTTCTTCTGTTACCTTCGTATACTATCAGTTCTTTTTTGACATCCAGATAATATCAATTGGTATTTACTGTTTGAGAGTGGGATTATATTCAGTAAGAAAAGATGGGAGAAAGGACAAAATTATTTTATTGGATTATGTGGGTGTAATACTCATTAAAATGGAAAAACCCCTCCAACTCTAACAATGTGTCTATAACCCTGAACATGTTGCTAGCTTGAATGGCTTCTATATCGGGTTTGCTTTTCATCCCACCTAGAACACCATTAATGTAACTCCACCCTGCATCTCCTTGTCCAGTTTTGAAAGATAGTTTGTTTGAAAATGCCTTCTGTGTGGTTGCAGTTGTAGGAGAATATGATGTATAGAAATAGTTTCTACTTTGTACTATTTCCTTTATGCGTCATTGTCAATATAAAAAAATGCATAAAATACAAATTCACTGTTTCTCTGTGGAATTATAATAAATGTTATTTGACTTATATAGTGGACAGCATATTTTGCCAAAATAGAATATAATAAATTTTTGGCAAATCCCAAAAATATGGCAAAGCTTGATAAAATTGTATTCCCTTAGTACTAAGAAATGCCCAGTTACAGATTTATAGTACTGGAATGTGTCTGTCTGTGTTCACCTGACTAGGTAGTATTTTTGACATGCAGCTATGATGGTAGAAGTGCTGTGATTAAACTGTGGTCTCAGATTCAGATCCGTGTGGTGTATGGTGGTGCCACAAGGCTTCTAAAGCTGTGATCTTTCCATTCTTTCATTGTTAAGCTTTCACAAAACATTTCAATATAGAATACCAGTTTGGCCTGGCTTTAGATCCAAGATAGCACGATGAACAGTTACAAGAGCAGAAGTGAGCTTCCTAAAAGATCTTGGAACACAGTATGTTCCTGAGCTGTGAGGGATTTTCCTCCTCAAGTAACTGGTGTCATTGCAAAAGTCTCTATTGCTTATGGCAGAAGGAAATAAAACTGCTGTAATGCAAGTGTCTGTTGCCCCCTTTCTGCTGCAGGGGTGTAATAATCTGTTGCTGTAAAAGAAAGCAAGATGGCATTGCTTTGCTGAGCAAATATTTCCTAGATCCTCCTGTAAACAGGACACTATCCAGAATTAATTCTAATCAGCAGGCAGTGGCTGCCTCTCTAAATGTTTGATGCCTGGGTAGACTTTTGTCATAGCCTTTCTATGCTAAAAATGAGTCTGTAATATATAAAATATTATTTAAAGTCAAATGCAGATTGGTGGGGTTTTTTTTCCTCCTTTGGAGTGTATCTAACTACCAAGGAAATGTCCTGTATTATGCTTTTATGACACTAGAGTGCTTATGTACTAGAAACCTCTTCAGGTCTCTTTTAGGTTATCATTTTAATTGGGTCATCACTGTATGAAGAGGTATCTATCTTTTGAATTTGCAGCCCTGGCCTTTTCCAGTTTTCGGAACCAGTGGAGATTTCTAAAATGGCATTTAAGCTACAGCAAAAACTAAGGAAAGCAAGGAACTAAATCTACACAGTTAGACATAAAACTTTCAACCTGATTCAGCACTGGTATTTGAAGGATATAGGGTAATTAAAAATCCATTATAGTATATCCCAAGGAGAGGGGAAAACCATTCCTGCTTACTAAGTGTTGGGATAGCAGTCATCTATCACCTTTGCTTTTTCAGCTTGGAGCTTTCTCTGAAGTGGGGCAAGTCCAGATGCAAATTGTGACAAGATTTCTGTACTGCTGTACTTGTTTAAAGAGACAGTAAAAGCTCTTTGTTTTTATTGTTTCTTAAGGAAACAGTGTACTTCTCATAGAAATCTCATTGGGTTTATTATTTTTTTATTAGGATTTGTCTTTGATTAGGCAACACTGAAATAAAAATACAGGAGCAGGAAATCAAAATACTTCAAAGTGAAAGTATAATATTGCACACCCTACATTTATTAACTAAGAATAAATTTAATAATAATGACTATGTAAACCCCCCTCCGAATAGGATTAGCAAATTTGTACATATGAAATTTGAATGTCATTGTAGCCTGTTAGAATTCTACTGATTTATTTCTTGACTCCACTTTTATTTTATTCTTAATTTTAATTATTGTCATAATGTTTATGCCTTCAATTATCCTGGTTTTTAATGAGAATTAAAAACATAACAGCAGAAAATGCATTATGCATACAAGTGTTTGAGACAAAGCTTCTTGCTAGAAGCACAGGCAGTGAGTTAAAATGCATTGAAGTGTCTGACTAAGCTGTGGAGAAAAGATGGATGTAAATCTCTGTCATGAGTAGAGTACAATTCATTTTACCAGCAGAGCCTGTTTGCCCTTTGAACCATCACTCTCTTTAGTTGCCTGCAAGCCTGGGGTGGTCCCTGACAACACAAGAGATCTGTTTGGCAGCTGCAGGGATGGTAGTATTGGTCACTGCTTGGCCAGAAATATCTGCAGTTTTCAGATGTCCCCCGTGCATGAATCTCCTGTAGCCCTGCAGCATCACAGCTGGGGAATGGGAACTTGGGAAGCAAGTTACAGGTTTCACTTGGTGGTGCAGTTGTACAGTTTTCCTAACTATTCTAAGACATCCAAATTCCTGATGCTTTTCCATTATAGCATGATGAGATAGGGAAATACTATTATTTTCACACTGCTGGTGGGAAAGAAAGCAGGGAATGCTAAAATAATATTGCTGAGTTTACTTAGGCAAAGGAAGGTCTCAAATCCACATTTATGAAATCCAGGTTTAGTGATTATTGGACACTATCACTCCAAAATACTGTGCCTTATGAAAACTCCCTTACCCAGCTACAAAGGTGTTCAGAGGACATCCAGGCCTTTGCATCTGGTGTGTGAAGAACTTGTCCATGGATTTAAATTCTGATAGCTGTGAAAAAGCTAAAAAGTTAATTTTCCACATTAGGTTGTTTGAGAATTTATTCATATGTCTCAGGAAAAGACATCTCCTTTGCTTGGAAGGCAAGGATGATAAATTTCCGTTGAGAGTTATTAAAAATTGTGAACAAATAAAAAAAAAAAGATGTTAGAAATTAATCTAGAAATCAATCTTAATTAGAACACTTGATTTATGAATAGTAAACTTTTCTGCATATACTATAAAATCCTGGTAAAATAAACTAGTAACATTTTTCACAGCAGTGAAAATTGGTAGATGCTTATTTCAAGAAAAGGAGATCAAATGCTGCCCACGCCATAATTAAGCAAAGTTTGTAATTATGTGTTCCTTATCATAGCTCACTTATTATCCAGGATCTTCCATAACTGCATGTTGTTATACACGAATGGTAAACTCAAGGCTTAACATCTCATGCCTGATTTGCAGGTGAATATTTCTCATTTATTTAGCAATCCAGCACATCCAGAACAAACTTCTGAATTTGCACATGTGACAGAGAGCACTGATTTTGATGAAAGATTTCAGTCCTGATTTTGCAAAACAATCCCTAGAGCTCATGAGCTGAGAACAGAATTTATTCTGAGTTTGATTTGGAGTGAATTTCTAATCACATTAGCTATAAAGAAGGCCTTTTAATTTCACTGTCCCTGGGAAAGTGAAACTTGAGTAAGCCGAAAGCATTGTGAAACAACTTCTGGTAAACATCTGGTGTAGATAGTCTTGGACTATCTACACTGAGGTGACTGAGCTGTGATTATATCTCTTTCTTAAGATGTGCTTCCAAAGATGGCTGCTCATAATTGAGATATAGCTTATATGCCAGTTTTGCTAAATACAGATATGAATACCAATCTTATTTGCACTGCTTCTTAAAATGTTAAGTAGAGATAGCAAGACAGGCTGTTTGGAAAGCACTTAAGTTCCAGTATTACAAAATATCTGTGGTATGAGGTTGATTCTGCTTTCTGTGCTCTCTTAAAGAGTGCTACTCAATGTAGTGTCATGTTCTACATAGTGCTTTTCCTGGTATGTATTTTAACACTGAGTGAGTCCATGACTGTAGTTTGTGATATGTTTGAGACTTCTCCAATGGGCAGTATCTGGAAAGTGCTGTTGTACAGCCATTCTTGACAGTAAACTGGTTCAGTGTTTTGGGTGAACCTAGGCTGTCAGGATGAGAGTGTATCAACTGAGTCTGCAGTGTGGAGTGAAGAATACAAGTGGTGCTTCTACAGGAGGAAGGGCTTTAAGCAAAGCTCAAGATTTCAACATGATGTCAGGACTTTTGAAAACATACAAACCTGTGAGAGCAGTTTGTTACACAACCCTGGCAGCCAGATTCAGGGAGAGTTTGGACTAGCTGTCCCTTGTTTGAAATCAGCGTCTCTCCGGTTATTATTTTTGGAAGTGGGGAAGGAAATCTTTCATTATTGCATTTCAAGGATAAGATAGGACACTAGCAGACATTGCACCTTCATAATTTCACTACTATATTCAGTAGCTTCTCAGAAGCAATCTGGGTAGACCTGTGGCTTTATGTGTTGATGGGAAGTAGTTTACATCAGGTTGTCATTAGGCTGCCAAAGTCAATATTAGCTTTGAAATAACAGAACTAAAACAAAAGTAGTTAAAAAAGAGATTATTTCAGAGTATCAAAACAGAATTGCTACGATAAACTCTTCCTAGAGAAAACATTATGTCTTTTTTGCCCCTGTAATCTTTTACCCCTTAAAGAACAGGTATAATATTGACTACAGAGAAAAGAACCTTCCATTGAGTTAGCAGAGGTATTTGGTGCAGAAGTCAGGAAAGCATATCCATGCATGGCTGCATTTGCAGCCATGCTCCTGGTACACCTGTGATGGGATTTCTTAGGAGAATATAGAATAACTGCATGTTTTGGTTCACCGAGCATTTATAGCCTTCTAGACTCAAAATCTTTCTTAAGTAAAAGAAGAACATCAAGTGTTGTGCTAGTGAGAACTAGAATGGGAAAGGCAAAGAGCTTTTGATGGTGACATGTCAAGGGACCTTCGGTCTAATGAAGTCTTACAAAGAAACTTTCACAACAGGCAGAGACCTGAAGCACTGGCCACTGCCAGGAGAAACACAGGATTTTGGTCTCACCTTGTATGGTAATTACTATTTTTTTGTTTATCTATCTGTAGTGTTATGGTCCATTGGGGATTATCTGCTGTATGAACACCTTCAACAGGCCTGTTCATCTGACTTAGGTGGATCAATATAGACTTTTTCCAGTTAAAACATGCAAACTGTTTGAGTGCTAGAAACTCAGGCAATTTTTGCAATAACAAGTAGTAAGATGTGAGAGCAACAGATTTTAGACTGAAAGTTGATGCTAGGGATATGGCATTTACACTGTGCATTTAAGGAGTTTTATTATATTCATGTATATCATAGAAACAGAAGTCACACCCTTAGTTAACTTCGTATTCATACTCTCTACCTTTTCTCTCAAAATGTCCTATTAGGCTTAATTGCTTTGCAAGAACGTCCTTTGGTATTTTCCTTACTTATCTATTAAAACAAACCCCAAACAGTTTTTTGAATCCCACTCTATTGGTAAGAAACTGGAGGAACTTGGAAGCATTTTTACACATTAAAATCCTATTCCTATATCTATATAAATAAATATAAAACTTTCCCAGCTAGGAGCCACCCTCTCCTCCCCTCCCCCCAAAAAAAACACCATCACCACCAGCTACATGGAAATAATAACAACCATTATGTGAAGCAGGGAAATTCACTCCGTATTGAACCAAACTCTTGGTGGTTTCATTGGCTCATAGATAAAACTCCCTGATATTATTTCTGTGCAGTAACACAGGATAAATGATATACCTGAACATTAAGGATATCCTTCTAAATTAACTTGATTTGTCACCAACTACATGAAGGAGTTTTGTAACTGTTATACCTGTATTTGCTTATTCAGTATTCTATATAAATTGTATTTAAACTACTTTCAATATAGCACTTTGTTAATTTGATCACTTAAATTGATCCCTAAGCAGCAAATGGTCTTCTGAAAATTTGGCCTTATACAGTATACAAGCAAAGAGCTTTTGTATTCTGTAAGAAGTTGAACTTCTTTTCCCTACTATAAAGCTTGTCCCTGCCTGTTTTGAGGAAAAATATCACACAGCAACTGATGTAGAAGAGACTTTCTTGTCAGCTGATCTGAACCAGAGTCGTTGTGAACCTTCTATGATCTTAAATCTGAGGAAGTTCTACCCACATCAGTTAATGCCCTTTACATGAGCAGGTTTCAATTCTCATTTTCCTTACTTATTAACAGAGAAACTGTCAGAGTACAATAGAGTATTGGTCATTTAATAGAGAAGCAGAAAATAATGAGAAACTTACGGCTGGTGCATTATTTTGAACTGGCTCAGCTCATAATCTGATATATTCTGAAAAGAGAGAAAATAGGGTTTGTATTTTAAATCGATATAATCAAGACCAATAAAGTGAATTTCATGACATTTTTAGTAGGGAACTAAGCAAAGACCTAAAAAATAGTTCTTAGTTTTGAAGCCACATGGTTGTCTCATCTTGGTTAATGCTTAACTTTTTATTACTGGTGTGTTGTAACATTTCTGGAAGGCTGGTAGCACACACTACATTGTTAAACTGGAATTTAACTGGGCATGAGGCTGATTAAATTACACTGGTTAATGAATCATTCAAAAAAGTGATAAGCAAGCCATTTTACATGGTCTCTTTCCAGCTCCACCACAGAATTTCCTTGGGGTTTTTTACTGAAGGCAGCAGACCAGTGTAACAATAGCTGAGTGGAAGATTACTTTAACAATGGTTGAGAGACTATTAACTCCCAGCTAGGTTTGTGTAGCTCCATATACCTTTCAATCAAGGTGCCAAAGGCCACGCATCACGCTAAAGCAGTAGAAGTACTTCCAATGTCCAAGCTAGTGTGCAGCTTGCAGCTGAACTTCTTAAGTCACAGTTTTAAGCTAGTCTAAATGAAACCTTTTTTATATCTATGTATTTTCCTTTAGTGCAAAATTTCCAGCAAAATCTCTGGATTGTACTCAGAACAAGTGTGTGATTGCATGGTTTCAGTCCAGAAACCTGCTGATACTACAATGCCCTCTTTCTCAGCATAGATTTCAACAGGAGATAGGGCAGGCTAGAAACACATCCATTTAATCGATACAATTCCAACCCTCCTTCTCGTTTTGACAGGAAGAGGAAATTAATTTGCCTTTTTCTCCCCCAAAACTTCCTCAGTACACCTATAATAGATATGAAACGTCTGAAACAAATGCTTTCCAGTGACTTCAGTGGTACTGAGTTCATCATAATATGGCTGATGTTTGGCCAGCCCTAGCTGTTTTTCTGAATAATCCCCCAGCTATCAGACCCATTCCAAACTGTTTTGCCTTTTCTCTCACCAGCTTGTCAGCATGATAGATGAGTTTTTTATCAGGTATACAAAAGGAGACACTAATAACAAGCCTATGAGACAAGGAGATCAAGTGGAGTACATGTAAGATCTCAGAGAAAGCAGATTTCCTCGGTCTGTATTTAAATTCAAATGAATCTGTGCATACTTTGTTATATTTGTTGGGAAAATATGCCATTTCAGACAGTAGAGAACCCCCTACATTTAAAACTTAGCTTGTAATTATACTGTAACAAAAAGCAGCTGCATCTCTTCATCCAGTGGTTATGGTAATTAGCAGGTGATTGAGCAGATCTAGAAATCACCAAATTCCTGAGGAAATCTAAAACTATATTGAGCTGTCTGATTGACATAGGCCATCTGGGCTGTTCAGACTTTGTCAACTGTAATGATGACTCACCAAAAATGCCTCTGCAGATCAATGACCAGAAATGTTAGGGCCATTTCCTTCCGTTTCTGCACCTTCTAAGTAAGAGGAGGAGGCACTTAAGCTCTTTGTTGTAAGGATTCGACTCTTATTTGTTCCTTTTTCTTTGTAAAATAGAATATTGAAACCTTAACTAGCCTGTATTAAGGTTGCTGAGGTATAATTGCTTGGTGATTGCAGCCAAATAGCTTGTGTAATTCTCTCTGCCCTTCAAGCTGATGTTTGCCGGAATGTTCTGCTTAAGCAGCACTCTGTCGTAAGCAGCTATTTCCACACAGGCAAGTGCTGTGTTGTATGGTCAGATCAAGCACTTTTTAAAATAGCCATTGAGCTTGGTAGAGGAGGAAGCTAAGGATCTAAGCACTTCCTGTACTAGTGAATGTTTTATAGAGAGAGCTTTAATTTGATTTTTTTTTTTTTTTTTAAATCTCTAAAACTGCCTTCAGTAAAGGGATTAAGGAACGAGCTTCCCTGAAGTTCGAGCAGATTGGCATCTATGGGTCCAGCTGAAAGCTGTCCTGCCTTATTTTTATGGGGTTTTTTTGTTTTCCTTTTATTTTTATTTTTCTTTCCAGTAAATTGAACCATTGATTGCAACTAAGAGTTGCTGTTGCATTTTAGCAACAAAATTCTGGCCTAAGGAAAGAATACAGAAATATCTTGCAAACTCAGCACTTTTAAAATTACATGACAGCTTCTGTAACATGACTAATTTTTCCAGGTTTTAATTATCCATTGCTCCTGTTGTTGCTTTTGATGTATGTTGTTAGTGATTCATATCGGTGTGAATGGAATATATTGCAAATTAGTATGCGTGATAAAGAAGAAGTTACAGTATTTTTTTTCTGAAGGGATTTGAGCTGTCAAGTACGCAATGGGGAACTAAGGGGACATATTGGGTTTCTTGGTTTTTTGTTTTTCTTTATATTTACAGTTTCAAGTTAGAGTGTGATTTAGAAAGCATATAAAAATTATGTTCTCTTCAAACCAACTATTGATTTTTTCTTTTCTACTGGCTGCTTCATTTACCTGACATCAGTGTTTTCAGTAGCTCACTTAGCACAGTAGCTAAGAGTAATCAAAACTCCTAGCTTGCAGATCAAGCCAACCACCTTTGTTCTGCAGATAGCATCATGGAAGGGAAGAAACGCTGCAGTAGTGCAAATGTTTGAGGTGTGTCTTTTGCTACTTTACTCACAGAAGCATGTCTTGGATCTGGTCTTGGATCTGAGCCTATCCTGCTGTAGCTGCTTGCCAGCTTTGATGCTGACAAAGGAGAAGCCTTACATCAAAAGCAAAGAGAAGCCATATTTCTGTACTATCTGGAGCTGCAGACCTGTAAGTAGGTTTTATGTACTTTTGTCTGGAAAAGTTTAGACTGTCCCATGCACGTGGACTGTGAAGTAGGCACACAGTGAACTGGCTTGTCTGGGGTGCTCTAGTTCTGTGCACGTGCTTCACAAGTGGCGAGCACGTGTGCATGTGGCTTACATGCCTTAGCTGGGTGGGATTTATGGCATCTTGCAGACTTGGGGACATATAGAGGATGACTGGTAGGTTAATAAGGGATAATTAGCATGCGAGTGACTCCTGGTTTGAGAAAACAGTAAATGTGATAGGAAGGTAAAGAGAATTTGGCTCTGACTTGGGATAAAATGTTCTAACACATTGTTCACCTGCCCCAGTCTTAACACTTCTCTAAGGAAGGTTTCTATGTCATAAACATAGCTGTCAGAAGGCATGGGTTTTGGCCATGCAGATTTGCTTTAGAGACTTTTTTTGCCATGTTTTCACAATTCCTAGCTGAGGTTATGCTAAGGGATGTTTTTAACAGTTATTGCCTCAAAAAAATTTTCATATGTCTTTGAAGAAGGCTGTTGGTACAGTTGATCATATGATACAGTCTTTTCAACCATATTTTGAAGTTCACAGAAGCACATCTCTTTCCTCTTCCTTACTTTTCAGCCCCTTCTTGTAGGTAAGCACCTGTATAAGATGGTTATGGCTGCCAGGTGCAAATAATACCCTAAACAATCCAGGAAAGCTGTGAAGTATCAGTAGGAGCTTGAAGAGGTCAAATTTTGGTGTGAATGAGGATGAGAGGATTAATTTGAATTTATGATAAATATACTGTGTTGCTAGGTAAGCAGTCAATATCTGGGCAGTAAAGCTGCATGTAAGGTGACAGTATTGTTATTACCTTACAATAATGCTGAGTTACATTCTGTAGCACTGCCAGTTCTGATAATTGACCTGTTTGGGGAGGGGGGCAGAATAAAGACCCAAATTTACTTGATATAAAACAGTTTAAAAGTTGTTATGTCAAAATAAATGCATAACATAAAAGCTCTGTAATCAGTATGACTAAGTTTGTTAAGACCTGTTATGTTTATGGAACCTGTTTGGTATTGACAAAAAGACCTGCAAGAAGCCAGGATTAGGAGGAATCTACAGCTACATTTTTCACTTCCAAAAGTCAGAAATTTGGAGTGTAAATAAGAATGATCTACATTTAGGCAGTCAATAGGAATAAAAATCTGAAAAAACATAGAATTGTAATAAGCCATGTTAATGACATCTCTTATTAACTGGCATAGTAGACTATCTGTATTTAGGAGAAGATGCAGCATTTCTGAGTAAAAATGTCCTTACGGAATATAAAAATATCTGTGTGGAATAAGAATAACATCTAAGTGGTGGCCTCTAGAAACACAACGCAAGCTATAGACATGTGATATCTGGCAGATACTGTCAAAGCGTCTCAGACTGAGTAAATAATGAAATTAATGCATAGAGGAAAATTTTATGTACTTTTTTGGGTTTTTTTTGGATAAAGGAGAACTCTGCCCCATAGGGGTTGGAAAAAACCACAGGTGACAAGAAGGTAAATAATGTGTGGAATCCTTAAAATTAAAAGTTGGTGCAGAAAGAATGGAATAGAAAAGAAATATGTTTCTATTGTGAGCAGAAATTACTATTTTTAGGATATTTATCCATTTCGAAGTGTATCAAACTGACATCTAGTGGTAGCAAGAGCACTTTTTGTGCAAAGTGGTTTTATAGTGAGACCAGTTTGCATAGCAGATTAACAGGTTATAACTGCCTTATATATTAGATTTTTGATTCTCTGTACTTTACCCTAACTCAAATCCAATTTCTTTGTTTTACAGAGCCTTTCAATTACATCTTTCTCCTTTTACTAATATCTGATTGATATAATTCAAAGTGGTGGTGTCTGTTCATCTTTACAAATGCACGGACTCCTGCTAAAGAAGTGTCATTCTGATGAATAGTTTCATTAGAGAGAAAAAGGTTGGAAGGAGCATTAGGAATAAAATATTCTCATCCAGAAAGCTGAGGATAAGGGTTAAAGAATCTCTGCAGGATCACCAGTGAAATTGTTCAGCAGTGAATTTTAGACCTGTTATGAATAAACAGGAGAAGTCAGGCTTCAGTGCTTTGATGCATGTCTCAGGTGTGGCATTACTCACAAGTGTAAGCTTCTCTGGGAGAGGAAGCAGGACTTTATGACCAAAACTAAAATCTCATGTGACTTGAGGCAAGATGTGTGGGATCTGAATCAATAGAGCATACAGGCATGTACTTCAGTCATTCCCAGTGAAAGCAAGAAGGGTTCATTTGCTGGGGTCTGTGCTTAACTGTTTTTTTTGAGTCATGATTGGTATCCTCATTTCTCATCCATACTATTATTCAAATAGTATTGTAAAAAATATTTTTCTTACCTATATTCTTCCACATTTTTTCTAGCTTATTCTGGTTTCAGTGTCTTTGAAGAAAAAGCCCTTGCTAAAACTCTACATGACAACTGCCCAAATGAGACTTTAATTTAGCTTTGCCTCCAGTACCATTATATACACAATAGGTTAATTGCTAATAAAGAGGAGAAAAAGAACAAAGCTGCTAAAAAAAAGAAATATTATTTAAAAATTATTTTAAAATATGGCTTAGGGGTACCGTATCTATGGTCAAAGGATGCAACTTAAAATGAACATATTAAAATTTAAAAGCACCATTCAAATCTGTATTCCAGATAATAAATGAAAGAGATCAGCAACAGAAGGATGGGTGAAGACAGAGACAAATCTGAAGGAAGAAGGAAAGGAAATATGCTTCAATGAAAGTGTAATTACGAGTGGGCAAAAATAAAAAAAAATCATCAGTTGATTTTTTTTTTCAGGGTTGGCAGTTTGTGGCGGGAATTGTCAAACTATATTGGTCATTTTTTGCTTGTAAATGTTTATTTTACAGTCTTCTTGGTTCATAATAACTGTTTCAAATATCTCAGAGGTAACAAATGTTGGTAGAATAATTCTAGTGAAACATAGCTCTCTGCAGTTTCAAGGCTGAGGTGAATCATGCTATGCTGCATCTGTCATTCTGTCTCTTACTTTCAAAACATGGTGAATCATATTTGTTGAACACAAATGTTGATATTCTGCAATGAAACTTAAGTTGTAGTAACAGAAGTGGTATAAGAAACAACTGCTGTCATTTCAGATAGGCGAGCCTACTGCTTTAACCTGGAAGCAGAGATGATCAGAAATCCTGTTTGTTGCAGAGCTGCTCTGTAAGGACAAGATTATTTGTTAAGAGTTGCAGCAGCCAGAATGAATGATACAGTTTTATCTAACCTGAAGCTGGTAATCCAGTGCAGATGCTTAACACTTCTAATATACTTCTGACCTTTTGGGTCTGAATGTGGGAGCGGTTGCAATGACAAGAGGCCAATTGTTATGTGCAGAGTCACTCTGGCTTTGCACTCACTGGGGCTTTTCCTTACTGCTTGGACCCCGATGCTTTTCCAGAGTAGTGAAAGCATTAAGGATAAGTCATGCTAGTAGTGCCAGAATTGTTGATACAAATATCAACAAGACCTCATAAAGTACAAATGAATTTGTGTTGGGAGCAGTGTTGGTAGGTAGGGGAATACATGTGGGAAATGCTTGTTGTAAATGGAACTGTGGGGATGAGACTCTTTGTCAGCCATCAGGAAGTGCTGCTAGTATTTGTCCTCAGACATGATTTAGTTAAAAAAACCCTGCTTGTCTAATGTGTTACTAAGAGCTGTGTTCATGTTACAGGGGTTTGAAATCTAGATGTCTATCATGCTGGAAGGAACAGTAGAGTATTTTACATTTTTTAGGACAATTAAGTTTATTTTAGCACTGTTGATGGAGATCTGTTTGTTGTGTTGAGTGAAAAACAATATTTTAATGAATGATTTGATTAGGTTTAATACACATTGTACTACTGTATGGTTTTGCCAGAACTCCAAGGCTGAGAAGCCTGTGCTGCATATTCTTCCACATTTATTTAACTGCTGAGATGTCAGAAACTTGACTTTTTTTTTACTTTTTTTAAGAAAGATATTTTCCTGCAGTAGTAGCTCAGTGAGTCCTTGTGGTTTATCTTGAGGAAGCTGCCTTTTGCAATAGTGCACACATTTAAGGTTAACCAGTTTTTGCTTTGAAAGAGCTCCAATGGAAGATTAAACTAGTTGATCTTTTGTTCTCATATACGCTATGAGTGAGTTTGCCTATGATTTATTTGTTTATGACCTAGGATGTCCAGCCCATTTTATACCCCAGGAACTGCTCTTTCACACTTGGCTATCCAAGACTTTTTTTGAACATGCTGTATTCAATCTTGAATGCTGAAAGAATGGTCCCTTGCTTGAAAGCTGTCTGTAGAAATGGTCTTGATTGAAGACAGTAAAGCTTGATCTGCAACATAAATCTTTTTAGTGCACACTATGGGAAAATTCATGTTGTTTTTCCTAGAACATGAGTGTCCCAATTAGTCTTAGGCTAACCTGATGAAGAGATGAGAGGTTTCCAGGGTTCTTTCAAAAACTATATTGTCTTTCTCAATAACAGTGTAATGATCTGTGGGCTGAGCTCTATGTTTTCATGTCATTGCAAGGACATTTACTGGAACACAGAAAATAAAACCACTTCCCATATTTTTATAGTAATGCACTGCTATATGCTTAGGCAAATTAAAATGGGTTTTAGTGTTTGAAAAAGGAAGCAAGTCACCATAGACAGAAATAATAACTATGACTACTGGAAATTTAGCCTCAGCAAAAACTAGCAGAGCCTGCTGCTGATGTGGGCTGCAAGATTAGGAAGTCTCATTTCTTTTTTTGAGAAAATA
>JANHGB010053782.1:10155-21099 GCA_026283785.1 Coracopsis vasa
GTCCCTGCCCATGGCAGGGGGGTTGGAACTGGATGATCTTAAGGTCCTTTCCAACCCTAACTATTCTATGATTCTAATGTGGACCACCCAGAATGAAGAAGATGCCCCTGGGCAGCCCATCCTTGCACTGTTTTGCTGCTTGGCCTATCAGCCATGATGCAGGCAGAGGATGACGAAGGTGGTTTTCCCTTCTAGTGTGGGAAGAGCTATTTCTAGAAGAATAAGCAAATCACTGCACCCCTCTGATAGCCAATAGGGACCTGGCACCGCGCTGTCACCCACTACCTGCCCCGGAGCAGCCCCAAGGACAAAACCTCAGCGTCTCCCGGCTTCCCGGCTCCTTATCAGCCTCCCACACACACAAGTGGAGAAATAATCTGCTGGGTTCCTGTAGATGAGGTTGCAGAGCCAGGCGGTGATGAGAAATGACACGGGCTCTGCCACGCCGGTGCTCGCAGCCATCGCCGCTGGCACGGATGCTCCTCCAGCCCTTCCCGGTAAATCCCTGGGATGTGGCCGATAACTCCCCGGGAGCCACCAGCGCTGCCCCTCTCGTGTGCCAAGAGCCTGTTTAATCCTATTGAGTGACAAATGCAGCCACCCTCGGCTCGGGCTTTCTGCGGCAGCCGTCACAGCAAGGAAACAGGATTTGCTAAGGGCAAATCGAGCTTCCCGGGTAATCTCAGCACTTCACTAGGAAATGTAAAGCCTGTTCTGCACTGTCACGGAAAGCTGCTCTGAGGCTGTTTGTGTGTGTTTGGTCCCAAATCTCCCCAAATCCTTCTGCTGGCAGAGCTAAGCCAAGGCTGGGTGAGTATGGGTCTGCATAGGCCAGGAGTCACTATGGAGCTGGGAATAGGAGGGTTTGTAAATGTGGGGCTGAGGAAGGAGTGGGGACCCTCTGGGATAGCTTCATCACTGTTACCTTTGGCCACAGCACCTCCAGCATCACCCTCCAGTGCTGTTTATTCCTGCCCTCTGCCCCTATTGCCCTTATCAGTCCCTTTTCCTTGTGCTGGCACAAGGATTCACGCAGGAGCTGGGTCAAGGAGTGCATCCAGCTGGAAGCATCAGCCTTACCAAAGGTTTGTGCCCTGGGTTGTCCCTGCACAGGTCCGGCTGGATCGGTGCCGTGGTGCCAGCACCTCCCTGCTCCCAGCTCCTGTTTGTGCCCACAGGGAATATCATCCCTGTGAAACACATGATCTTTGTTTTTGCTGCCTCAGGACTGAACTCCATTGCCCTCCCCAAGGATGGGTCCCTGAGCGCTGGCAGGGATTTATAACGTGCTGTGATTTATGGTGGAGGTGGAGCAGGACGGAGCCAAGCATCAAAGGAACCCCAACATCAGGACTGTCCTGGCATGACCTTTGTGTGGCCACGCAGGACAAAGCCCTAGGGACTTACAAGTGTCTCCTGAGGACAACGGTGGCATCCATGGGATGGGTGACAGGGTACATGGGTTGGAAAATACCAGACGTGAGATGTTCAAATGCACATTTTTGCCTCTAGTTCAGACGTTTGCTTCTCTGCCCCTGTCCAAAGGGGCACAAGGAGACCCAAAGGCAACAAGAATCAGGGTGAGTGGCAGCAAACGTGGTGTTGTACTAAGAGAAATCAGCTTAGAGATAAAGCAAAGCAAAGGGGCTATAGAAATAAGGGGCTACTGAGTAACCAGGGCCTGGGGGGCAAGAAGGGAAGAGGGCAGAGCAGGTCCTGATAGCTGACCCCAAACCCCAACCACTTCCCTTTGCTGTTGCTGCTCCATTCCCACCTTATCAGTGCAGGGCTCTGTGGCCAGACCAAACACCCCCATGCATATGGGGCAGCAAAGGGACCCAGACGATGAAATGAAAGCATCGTGTCTTCTGCAGGGTGTTGAAATCCAACCCTGGGTGCCCCCAGGCAGCTCTGCTCTCCCTGCCCTCCTCCTCCTCCTCTCCTGGGTGAGAGGTCTGTGGTTGCTCAGCTCTGTTTTCTAACCATGGATTTGTTTCCCTTCCAGCTGGTTCTTTGTTTTCACTGCAAAGCGATGCAGAACCACTTTGGCTGAGAGCAGGTGAAAGCCCAGTGCTGGTGCCTGCACCAGTTCAGACCAGTAAGGAACTGGGTATCCTGATGATGGTTGGAATGGAGCAGGAGGGGACATGGAGAGGTCCCTGTGGTGGGATGGAGTATGCAGGGTTGGGGATGCCATGAGCTGGGGTACACTTGCTGGGGTATGGAGGGGTCACACCAAAGCCAGCACTGGGGACCGTCATCCTCTGGGCACCTCAGGAGGGACCTGAGGCCATCAGGATGGGGCTGTCCCTGTTCTGAACCCAGGGCTGGAGTGTTCCCACCTCCCACGTCACCAGCATCCCTCTTGGGACAGCTGGGGACAGTGGCTGGCCTCCCAGACAGAGAGCTTTCAGTGATGAAATGCCTCTTGAGCAGCTCCGTACCCATGCAGCCAGACACACAACCAGCCTGTGCCCAGGTCACGCTCTTCCTGCTGGGTTTCTACCTGCCAGTGACTTACTGCAGGGGGAAGGAGCTGATTTAGCCTTAATTCAGCCTTGAGGCAAAGAGCTGGTGTCTGTCTCCACAGCCCCAAACTTGTGTAGATGCATGGTGATGGGATCCATGTCTCCGCGCATCCCTCGCTGTCTTGCTCCCGCAAGGTCCCTACTGCCATGTGTGAACCCCCCCACATGATGAAAACAACTTCCAACACAATTCCCATCCACTGGAGCCTTTCAGGGACTTGGCAAACTCCAGATAAGCCCCATTTTGGGTCTTCTCCAGGCTGAGCCCATGCAGAAGGAAGGCAAAGGGCTCCAGCACACACAGGCTGTGCCAGCCCCATCCAGGTCCCTAGCGCTGGGAATCACCTGGCGAGCCACAGGCTTGTACTCACAGGAGTATTTACCTGATTGTTGTTGCTGATAACTGCCTTTTACAGCTCTTACCTGGGCTCTGTGGGAGAGGTGAATCAGTTCAGAGCCCTAAGGAGAGGGAAGGAAGGTGCATTGAGCTAAAAGGGAGTTTAGGGAGAGCCAGAGCCAATCCCTTCTGCTTCCCGGTGGGTATCAAGGCAGGCATCACACCCTGGGAGAGCCCATTTACCTGCCACTTACCCCCCACTAATACTTTCTGACTTCAGAGCTCATTTTCACCCAAATTACACACAGAGGCAGAAGTCAAAAGGCTATTTCTATGCATGGCAAGAGAATTGCTGATGGAGAAACAGCTCCTGCTGAGAAAAACACTGCAGCGGCAGCCCAACCCTTTACTAGACACCGGAGCAGCTAAACTCCATGGGGAACCTGGCTTCCTTGGGCTGCCTGCTCGTGGCATTGATGGGTTTGGTTTGTTCCGGGTTTGGGATACCGGTCAGACAACAAAATGCTTTGGAAGCATTGGATTCAAAGGATGATTCCAAAGCCGGAGGGTGCTCCGGTTGGGAAACGTGAGCGTGGCGCAGGGTGTTTGGAGAACATGGGGTTCCTGCGATTAGCCTGCTCATATGACTCAATATATAACCACCAGTTACACACTAGACTTCATCTTGGGTCAAAAGTCATGGATCATTCAAACCACGCAGAAAATGTGGATCTCATGCTTGTTGGAGCTGTTTTTATCCTGCTATTCCTTGTCGGCTCCCAAACAACCTCTGCAAAGCAAATGCATCCTGGTCCAGGGCAATAGTGGGTTGGTGTTACCTGTTCCCCAGCTCCGGGAGCTGCCTGCATCCTGCATCCTGCATCCTGAGTCCTGTTTCATCACATGCACTTGCACAGGGGAGGAAAAGGGATTATTCATGCTCCTGTTGGAAGCAGGGCATCACCCCTCAGCACTGTTACTTTGCAGGTGACTGTAGTGATGGAGCCCTCCTCACCCCACATTAGCAGGGGTGAGGATGCTGCTGCTGTGTCCCTGCAGCACATTGGGTACCTCACTCAGTGCATTCTGTGTTTCACTTGGTCCCTCTTGGATGCTGCCCCAGTTTCTTGTCTTGGGTAATTTCTTTCCCTACCCAGTGATGAAGCCACTCTGGCATCCAAAAGATGCCAGTGGGGATGTTCAGGGATGTCCTGCCTGCTTAGGTTAATTGAGCACAGGATTTCAAAGCAGAAACATCGATCCTGTGCTCTGCAGGTTTGGCATGGGATGGGGGAAGCGTTCATGGCTCTGTGCTCCCACAAGCGCATCATTGCCTTACACAGAGGCAGCATCCACGGTTTCCTGTGAGCTGCTTCTCCGATAAAGGCTTCACCTTCGGAATACATGGATGGTTATTTGTAGGGAATGATTGTCCCATCTGCCGGTGGCAGCAGACGTCATTGCCTGGCTGTTGCATGGGGACAAGGGCCTGTCATGGACTGTGGCTGAGATCATCCATCACTGCACCTCCTCTGTGCCTCGGTCCCCTCTTAGGTCATTAGGAAGGATGAGTGATCTCTCCCTTTCCTTGCAAAGCCCTTTGCTGTGCAGTGACAGTGAGAAGGATGCAAATAGCCCCTGAGAGCATGGGAAAGCTTTTCCCTATGGGAACACAAAGCAGCATCATGTCCGTTCCGCAATCAGGAAGGGCAGAGAAACAACCCTCTCACCCAGAGCTGGGTATGATGATGCTAAACCCCATCTCCGGGCAGTCCTTGCCTGCTCCTGCCCTCACCATGGAACCAGTGACTCCATCCCAGTGGTGCTGGCACAGCCGGAGCGTTTTGATGGCAAACCAGAGATCTGAGCCTGTGCTAGAGCCAGACAGAGCTTGGGAGAGCTGATTCCTCTTCCCAGCCCCCTACATCTGCACAGGGAGGAGGGAAAGCCCTTTGGGACAAGGAAGAGAAAGCACTGGAACAGGCATACGTAGCTCAGTAATAATACTAATGCAAGCACTTAGCACATAAGGCAGGAGTTTGCAGAGCAGAGTGCTTTACAAACATTAATTAGTGCTGGCAGGCAGGTCAGAGATATGGTTCCCATTTTGCCAACCACAAAGAGCAGAGAATCGCCCATCTGCTTAAATCCTCTTTAATTTAACCTTGGGACATCCATAGGAAAACCCTGAGCCTGTTTCAGCATCGGATGAAACCACCCATGGACCCTTCAGACCCTCTCAGGATGCAGCATACGCTGAGCATCTCGGAAGAAGGATGTTATGAAGGGTGTTGGTGGCTTGGATTGTGCCCAAGTACGGACCTGGAAAACACAGGGCATCTGTTTTCCATGTCAATAAACACACAGGTGTAGGCAGGGTGCTGGTGCTTTCCCTCAGGACACGTTGTGTTGCTGGAGCCTTTGGGGTGTGTTTGGGCTCCTCTCACCTTTTGCTGGTTCCTGCTTGATTTGGGGCAGGTTTAGGACCTCTCAGGGCACCCAGTTCATTAGCAAATGTTAAAGCAGCTGCCTGGAATGATTGGGATGAGGCAGGAAGGTTAAAGCTGTAGCCAGGACTCACGGGGAAGTTGGTTCAGTCTTGATGTCACAGGTATAGGACACAGCAGCTGAAGATGCTCTGCAGCCAGGATGAGCCAAAACTGCTTTATTTAAGGTATTCAGTGCTTATTTCTTTAAAGATGCCTATTTTGTATTGCACAGCAAGCATCCCTGCAATGCACACTGCAGTGGGGCTTGGCTAAGGCTGGGGTCAGGGTTAGAGGCTCAACCAAGGGGCTGGAAACAAACTGAGCACCAGCATGAGCCAGGACCCCAAAGACCCCTTTGGGAAATGCAGGTATTGCAGGAGGATCAGTAGGTGAGGGCAGCAGCCAGCTCAGATGGAAGCAAAGCTATCACACCTCGAGAGCACAAGCAGTGTATGGGGCATGCAGCCATGTGTGGGGTTCCCTGTACTTTTCCCTCTCTCCATGGATCATCTGCAGGCAGGAAAAGAGGGAGATAAAAGCAGAGGGGATCCCTTCTGCAAGGAGACCCACTTCAGCAGCAGAAACATGTTTGTCTGCTCTTAAGCTGATATTGAAACCTGCAGTCCCTTCCCAAGCACTGCATTTAAATCTCCCACTGCATATAGTCCCATCAGCCTTACAGATGGAGATGTGTGCTCAGACACAGCACTGCTTAGTTTTCTCAGCTATTAGGATTAGTGGCTTTTACTATGAGGTATGGATTTAGAAGCCTATAATGCTGGAATTGTTCCTCCTCTCTGGGTGGATGGGTGCTAACACAGAGCATGGAGGAAAGGGGCAAGTCGGGCTTACAATGGATTTCATTTCTTCTCCAGACAAAAGAGCTCCTGAATCACTTTGAGCACACCTAAATCCCTTGCTGAGCTCAGCTGGACTTGCCTTTACATTGCAATTACACAGATGCTTAAATGCTTGGCTAAATCAGAGCTTCCCAATCGCTCACCATCTCCAGCGCCTTTCCAAGTTATCCCCAGCCCAGCCACATTTTGGGTCCAGAAAGGTGCAAATGATGCAGATAGTGCTGATTTCAGCAAGATTCTCTAAGCCAGGCCTAAGCTCAGGCTCTCACTCAGTTCTGCCTTATGGATGCCTTCCCCATGCAGCTCCCGCATCCCATCTCCACACCAGGTTGTCTTGTTAAGTGTCTGGTTCTAATTTCTCTCAATCAGGAGCTGGGCCCAAGCAATTACATTGAAGGACCTATTCATCCAGAGGGAGAGCAGGGATCTAGGTTAATTGGGCTGGCAATTGAACCCAATCCTTTCTGGTCTTGCCCAGCTTTCCTGTTCTTGCTCCCTCCTCCTGCACTGTATC
This sequence comes from Coracopsis vasa, assembly GCA_026283785.1. NCBI lineage: Eukaryota > Metazoa > Chordata > Aves > Psittaciformes > Psittacidae > Coracopsis > Coracopsis vasa. Next base: position 16,884 of record JANHGB010053782.1, read on the forward strand.
TGCAAAGCTCTTTGCCTTGTTAATTAAGAAGGTAACTGCACCCCAAGGGCTGTTTTGTTCTCCCTTCCCTCCTTCAAAAGCAAGAATAGAAAAAGCAGCAAGACTTGGCTAGTTTGGGATGAAGCAACCACCTCCGAGCAGGATGGAGCTGGTTGGGTCTGACTGGATCAGAGCGCATTGAGCTGCTGCTGCTCTCATGGGCTGTGGGGAAACAATGCATGGTGAAAGCAGGTGCTGGATCAGAAACACTCCTCCAGGCACATTTGATGTGTTTGATAGACACACACAAAGCTGGGGAGCATGGAAAACATTGGAGTCTCTAGGGCTGGATGGGTGCTGGGTTATTGCTGGGGTTTCAGTGCTGGAAATGGAGGGGAGAGATGCAGGTTTATGGCTTCTTGGCACTGCATCCCTAAAGGTTTGGGTGCTTCTGAAATGGTTTTAGCCCATAAGAACTGTTGTAAATGCACAGGGGTCTGATGAGAAGGGGATGCTGGAGTTCAGCATCATGCCCTAGGGCCATGCCAGGCGAAGCAGCAATGATGAAATGGGCGTCTGCATATGGAGTGGCCTGAGATCAGTGTCCTCCCCTACAATGGGTACATACAGAGATCAGTGTCCTCCCATTTGATGGGTATTTATGGAGCTGGATGGCATCCCTGGAGCCCTTGTGTCCATGCCCCAGTGTCTATATGAGATCGTGATCAGACCCTTCCCCTGCTTGCATCCCTGCTCCAGGACCATGAACTGGGAACCTCCAGGAAAGAGCCATGGATGGGGTGCTTGGTGGTTGGTGGGAACAGCGGGCGAGGTGGCCTCGTGCTTGGGGTTGCGGGTCCCAGTGGTACCCACAAGTGCAGCATCAGCAGCCAGGTTTTGGCAGCTTTAAGCCCTGCATTGCCCATGGGCCTGGCCCTGGGGATGCAGGGAGGAGGAGGAGGCTCATGCCTAAACACACCATGTTCCATAAGTGTTTGCTATAACACGGTCGCAAACAAACACTTTGCAGGATGCTTGCCAGGAGGATGGGCTTCATGTGTGGAGCCTTGAAGGACATGAGGAAAGCTGATGCAGCCTATGGCTGTGGGCTCTGGTCTGGCCTCCCCAGCACTGCTGGGCCAAGGGAAGCTTTATTGCCCTCTGGGGAGTGCATTACTTAAGTCCTTGTGTACAAATAGAGAAGCATTAATGCTACCAGGAGAGAAATGATATCGTGGTGCTGGGGGAGAAGGAGAGGGCAAGAAGAAACCAACAGTTACCCCGGTTCTGCCTTCCATTGGTACACAAGGCTCTGCCCCCCCACAACAGGCTCTAGCTTCAGGGTAAGCAGGAGGAAAAAGCCAAGGAACAGCCCTGATCCTTGTGGGATTTTGGCCTTGCAGGGATAGAATGAACAGTTTCAGCCCTGGGAGAGTTGTGGGGACATGGGGGGAAAGCAGGGACCAGGAGGCATGGAGGAGACTGGGGGATGCTCTGAGCTGTTGGGGGCATTCTCTATATGGACCTGGTAAACCCCTCATTCCTCTTCTAACCCATAGGCTTTATGCTTATGCCCATCTCATTCTCTGCCGCATCCTGCTGGGGGGAAGCAAGTTGCTGGGAGGGGGCTCTGCAGCTGCATTCCCAGTACCCCATAGAGCTCTATTTGCCCTGGGTGAACTGCCCCCTGGCTGCAGTGCCCAGTGGGAGGGATGCTGAGGGCACTGGGAACCCGGACTGGGATAACCGGGAGTGCTGAGGGCTGGAGGAGGATGGCTTTTTATAGGCAGAGGAGCCAAATCCTGCTCTGCGGTCCCTTCGGAGGCAGCGCGCTCCTACACGCGATCGCACAGTCCCCTCTAGTGGATGTTTCCCCAGCATCACACGGCTCTCCTGCTCTCCATGTATGAGCAGCGCTGGGCTCCAGACCCTGATCCCAAGCAGTGATCCCAGGGCATCATCCTGCTCCTCTCCCAAAACAGGGCATGGTGGAAGCAAAGCTGGATCCGGTCACCACCATGGGCTGAGCCGTGTCTGCTGCTGCTCCATCTCCAACTGTGTATTTGGGAGACTTTACCTCCTGCTGCCCCTGTCCCAGCTCCATCCCACGACATTCGCTACCCCTGCATCAGGGCTGGACCCTGTACCTCTTACTCTCCCCCTTCTCCAGGCTTTACACTGGCTTGGAGCTATGTGGGCATCAACCAACATGGTAAAGAGCTAATACCCACATGGCAACAGCTTCCAAGGGATCCAAGCACGAGCATCACTTGCTCCCTCCCTGCCCAGTCCTGCAGGCTTGGACCAAGGTGAAATGGGCCACTCTTGGGGTGAATTCCCTAAGGATTGGATGCTCGCACCCCCATCTTATTCCTGGGATGTGAAGGATCTCACCATCACCAGCCTGCAGTGGTCCTCTGTGTACAGGGCCAGGTCAGGGTCACCACCATCTCCTTCCCACTCCTCTCCATCTCCGCCTGCCTTGGAAACTCACCTGGAAATGATCACCTGGAAGGTATGTGATATCCTGAGGCATTGCAAGGGAGAATAAGAAGGCACATGGAAAACAGAGAGGAGTGGATGCAGCTGCAGACCCGCAGGTTAGTGCGCATCAGTGGGGTGTGATGCTCCATCGGAGGGATGCGATCCCTCCACCTCGTTCCATCTTACACTGGGAAACATGGACCTGGTCCCAGTGCCACTGCCTGGCAGCCCCAGGGGAGAGCCAGCCCCTTTTATAGCTCCCTTTTATAGTCCCTTTTATAGCTACTGGCACAACACAGGACACACTTTACAGCTTTCTTTATTATAAAACATCTTTAGGAAGCTGACCGCTACCTAAAACCACCCCTTGGGCTTAGTTCTGCCAACAGGGCCTCTGTCTAACAGGGTAATAGCACAGTAGGGCTGGTTCCAGGCTTTTTGGACCCCCATCCCCATGCAGAAGACAGAGAAACTGCAAAACCCAAACTCCATTTCTAGGCAGCTGGATGCTGATGAACCCCAGTGCTTACTGCAGTGCTCCTCATCCTCCTCAGCTTTATGGATGTGCATCTAAAACCAAAGGCTCTGTGCCTTAGCTGGCCACAGAAGGGCTTGGATGGTGAAAGGGCTGATTTGCTGGGCAATGGAAAGCCACCTCCTGGTCCTGAACTTGGCAGCAGCGAACAGACCAGCTTCCTGCTTGGGATTTCTGTGCATCCAGTCGGAGCCTCATGGATGAGGAACCTCAGCTCTGCTTTCAAGTATACTTGGTGTGAATGCGCGTGGTCTCTCCAGCATCACATGTGCTACCAAGAGGAAGACACCGGCTGGCCCTGGAGACCCACATCCCTTGGGTCTGCCCCAGCTATGGGGGAAGATGGTTGCTTTGGGGCAGCACATTGCAAACACCCCCCGAACCAACCCCATCACCGGGAGAAGCACACAGTGGTTTAAACAGTAAAGAAAGACCATCCTTATGGTACATACCCCACAACCATGGGCCAACCGTGCTGTCTTCACACACCTGCCCCATCCCAAGATGATGCAGGCTTCATCCCTGGCCCTGCAGCAGCCAGGGAAGGCACAGGTTCAACAGCACCAGCTCCAGAAGCCCCTCAGGATGTGATGGGCTGGCGGCTGCTGCTGCTGAAGCAGGTATTTGTTGGCTATGTGGCTTTAAGCTCATGTAGGTTTTAGCTGATGGGGGCTGTAGGAAAGAGGAGAGGCAAACAGCAGGGCTGAGCAAGCAGCACGGGGTGGCAAACCCCAGCCAAGCCCTGGCTATCGCCCCTGCCCATGGGGCTATGTATCCCAGTGGGGAATTCCACTCCTGCAGCCAACAAGTCCTTGGACCAGGAGAGCAGGAGCACATGGTGGGATCCCGGATGGCCACAGGATCACGGGCTCTGCAGTGTCAGCAGTGACACACATGAGCCATGATGCAGCTGGTGCATCCCTGGGGCATTGCATGGGGCACTGGTTCCCACTTGGGAAAGCCAGGCTGTGTCCTGCCCTATAGCAGTGCCATGGGCATGGATGGGACACCCGGCTCTCCTCAGTAGCAGGGACCAGGCAGCTGCTTTCTGGTAATGCTGGTGCCAGCTCAGTCACTGCAGTTCAAGGCTGGATTGGTGCAGTCAGGGAGGCAGGAATGAGCCAGGCAGTGGAGGAAGAAGCTGTGGGCACTGCTGTGCAAGAAGCATCCTTCTTGGAGCTGCTCCTTCATCCAAATGGTCCCTTTTTGGTACCCAGC
>JANHGB010053783.1:0-27303 GCA_026283785.1 Coracopsis vasa
TTGGAGCAAGCTGCTCTAGTGGAAGGTGTCCCTGCCCATGGCAGGGGGTTGGAACTGGATGAGCTTTAAGGTCCCTTCGAACCCAGACCAGTCTGGGATTCTTTGCTTCTGTGATCTATGTGATGATGGCATCAATGAACACAAGAAGCTTTTTACTTTAGACAAAATCTATTAACCAAAGACAAAAGTTAACGTATTAAGGCAAGCTTTTTATTGCTATCATAACACAGTATCTATATTACAGGTTATTCTGTCATATTTTCTATATTGGGACATTGTGAGACAATTTTCAGACGTTCAGGAATGAATGGTGATATAGAATGGTTGATTCAGTGGCTCAAGGGGATGGACAATGTCAAAAAGAGCCTTAGCAAACTTCCAAGCTACCAGTTCTGTCATTACACTGAAGCAAAATGTTTCCTTCATAAGACATTTCCTCTCAGGTGTTTTTAAATGGATTTTACATGCCTGGAAGAAATGCTTATAGCTTTCCAACCCATCCCAAACAATGCTGAGTTCTTCACCTTCAGTTTCTTGCAGTAAATACTGATCCACAAACAACAAAGCCCTCCTAAGGAGAGGAGAAGAAACACTGTCCTTCCAGGGAAACAATGGCCTTTCATTGTGTTCCTAAGAGTTTGTGGCACTTAGACTGTGATATCCAAAGGACAGAGCAAACAGCCCACTGGCTCGGTTCTTGCCTGAACCAGTGATGCCCAGTATAAGCTCATGCAAATCATTGAATATGAAGTTGGAACTGGTAGGTGGAGCTGGGATTAAACACTTTGGGTTTGAAGAGGCATCCAGGCTGCTTGCTGTATAGGATTGCCTGGGTTTGGAGGAGTGAACAGTACAGGTTTCATTCCACTTGGAACTACAAGCATCCAGTGGCACCTGGGTAACACTCCGGTCCTTGGAGAGGTCCAGCCTGGATGGCATTCTCAGGCAGCATCCAGCACTGAAACCTACTGGTGGAGCAGTCCATGAAATGCCTGTTAGGTCTTGTGAACCTGTGAGTATGGAGTAACTTAAGTGAATGAACACACAATCACACTTTAATGCCCAAACAAGTCCTTTAATCTGCTGTAGTTCTCTTTTTCCTTGCAGTGAAAGAGAAATAACAGATTCCTACCTGATGAGGTTCCATGAGGTCAATAGCTCTGAAGTACCCAGCCACTGAGATGAGAGCCGTATAAACACAAAGATGCTGTGCAAGCACAGCCATGCCAAATGTTTGATGCAAATTCCTCTCTTCCAGCCTGATTTCCTCTCTTCCCTTGCACAGTTTCTCTGCCAAGGAAATGTACTTTCAGATGCCTAAAGTATCCTGGTTGAGTTACCAGTTGTGTTGCTGGCATTCCTTCTTGGAATGTGTACCTGGATAAAAATGTTCAGGTTTTGAGCAGGTCCTCAGGGGACCTTCCTCACTGTGATTCCTTGCTGTTGGAAGCTTTAGGAGTGTATTTTCTTTCCTAATGATTAAGACTTTATTAACATGGTAAAAGGAGAGTTTTGCTCTCGCTGTGTTTTGTGATGTAGTAGTGCAAAGATAACCGTATTCCTGTTAGTAAATGGTAGATGAGCGAATTGAGATTAAAGTGGGGAAAAAAATCACTGATTTTGCTAAAATTGCCTAAACATGCAGTTTGTGGAGAACTACACTGGTTACTTTTCAATCCTCTTGAAAAGATTGTTTCTGATGCACAGGCTTAAACAAACCTCTTGTTCCTAACAGCGTTCACCAAGCTCAGCTGTATCTTTGAGAAGAAAATAAGAACTATGGGCTGTGGAAATACTCTATTTCTTCACTGGTTCTGTTTATGTTAAGTGGCTGTGATGCTTGTGCCATTGTACAGTTACTTGGAGAAATTAGAGTGTAAAATACCAAGGCGTTCCCTTAAAAAAGACATGTCATTCCAAATGTAGCAACTACCGGATCATTTGGCTGTGCAGAGCCTGGAGCTAAACTGGATCCTGATTGAGTATGAAATGTTTATGTTGGGGAGTGATGTGGGAAGCCACATTCTTTTGCTTTATATTTTCAAGAGGCAGCTATGAGTGGTATAAGCATATGATTTTCCATACTCCTCATCCATGTGTTTGCTTTTAAGTATTCTGTCTTGTTCCTTAACTTCCCTTGCCTTTATGAAATCCCTGGAAATCTATTCACATATGCACTGGGTGACTTTGACAGAGAGCTGTGCCCTGGTATCACACAAAGCTAAATGGTGCTGCTTGGTTTCAAACCTTGAGGAGGTATCTTTGATCTGAATAGGAGGAGCAGAATTGTACTAAGGAGCGCTCAGTCATAGTCGCTTGCATTTGTGGTGCTGGGTCGTAAATTGCCTTAGTCTTTATTTGGTCTTATATAGGAAAAGCTGTCAGAGATATCTGTGTTTCTGGGTATAATTGGTGGGTTTAAACAAAATGCAAAGGAATAAAAAAGAACCTATATAATACATTATGAATACAGTAGCACAAACCAGAGTGCAGTTTCCTGGGATTTATTGGTATGTTGTTAAATACTACTCCTTGTATTTCTGTGTTCATCACATTGTCACCCCAGCCCTTTTCTGAAGCACTGTGCCTGGTTATTCCCTCACACAGGCTACAAGTCAGGAGTTCTACTGGAAGCAGCAGAATGGATTGGTACAGGTGATCTAAACCGAGTTTAAGTGGGTGGAAAGACCTAGGGAGTTGGTACAGTCGAAGCAGCAGGGGCTGTCTGATGACATTAATGCCGTTCTTGTCCTAAAGCAATCACCACTCATAAGGCAGCGAAGCCTTTAGAAAGTGCCCCTGTAGTTCTGAACCTCTCCCCAACAGAAAAAGATGACTTTTCTCATTGCTCACCACAGCCATGCACCTGTTTGGCCTAAACTGGCACCTGCAGCCGATGGAAGGGCAGATGTATGAGATCACGGAAGACACAGCCAGCAGTTGGCCAGTGCCAACGGACGTCTCCTTATATCCTTCGGGGGGCACAGGGTTAGAGTTACCTGACAGGAAAGGCAAAGGAACCAGTGAAGGTATGGTTGGTGTGTGTCCATGTTGTGAGTCTTCTGTCTGCCTCTGAACTCCAGCCATCCAATCTCATGTTCCATTACCCTCAATGCTGCCATCACCAGGTGCTTTTTCCAGTCTTTCACGTCTAGAACTAGTAGTTGTCGGTCTTGTTTCCTTGTGTTTTCTAAGTTTCATACTCTTCTGATGTCCACTAATGTCATAAAACTACATGCAACTTCCCCACAAATCCAAAGTGGAACCATATGTACCATATCTCACAGGCTTCAGAAGGTCATCGTGAAACCCTGCCTCGAGTGGCTGTTTTCATGGGAATACTAATATGTCTTGAGTATTAAATGATTCCTTGAGCACTGGATGAAGTCTCCCTACACTAGTAAAACATGTCTGAGTTTGCCTATTCGTTGCCATTTAGTACCATGTGTTTTGAAGACCAAAATATTTACTTTGCAGTGTTTTTGGCACTCCAGAGTTGGACATCTCTTTGCAAAAGTAGTCAGATGAAAGGCCTGGTCTCCACAAAGCATCACGATGTTGACAGCTTGTCACTGTAACTGAAATCAGTGCAAGTTCTGCAGTGCATTATCCAACAGCTTTATATCTTACTGTGCTTTGTATAGAGGCAGCACTACCAACAGTACCTGTAAGCTCAAAGGGGAGGTTTTTATCCCTCCTAAGACTGAGCTGGAGAAATGAGAAACTCAGATTTTCAGAAAGCTCTTTTGTCTGTCAAGCTTCTCTATACAAGGTTAACAGAGTTCAGTCAAATTGAAGTCATTGGCTATTTTTGATAGTTATTTGGGGGAAGAAGTTTTGAGGATAAGAGATAAGAAGAATGCTACTGTTCTGGCAACTCATTGCACTCCAAAGTTTGCACAGAGTTCCCTGGACTTTGGCTGACAGCCTATATTTTGATGTTTCATTTAAATTAATAGTAGTATTTTTGTTCTTATCTGTCTTTATGAGTCCAAATAAAGGCCATAATTATGTGTGTTCCTTTAAAAACAATGTATTTGCTAGCAACTGATGGCTGTCATCAAGTTACTACAAGGACAAATCAGCTAAGTGAGTTATTCTCAGCAAGCCTGACTAGACAGTGCAGCAAGCTGCAGATACCCCTGCTGTTGTAGTCAAAAATACTTCATAACAGATCCTTTTTCCTATCCCTAACTTGCCATATGTTTCATTTCCCCAACATCTAGTTTGGATCTGTCCGTTTCCTTTAAAAAGTCAAAATGAGAAGAAATGGATATATACAAAACTGCCATCCAAGTGATGGAAAGACCTCCACTTGATTTCTTTTCCAGCCATGCTTACAGTGACAGCAGTAGAAGTGTTGACTGCTTCCAAAAAGCTCTATTAAAAGAGAAATATGGGAAATACCCTGCTTATATCATTAGCAGATACCTCAAGTTAGTGCTTCATATAGATCTTAGGGGATCTTGGCTGAAAGGGGATAGATATAGATTAGGTCTTAGGCAGAAGTTCTTCCCTGTGAGGGTGCTGAGGCGCTGGCACAGGGTGCCCAGAGGAGCTGTGGCTGCCCCATCCCTGGCAGTGTTCAAGGCCAGGTTGGATTGGGCTTGAAGCAACCTGCTCTAGTGGAAGGTGTCCCTGGCTGTAGCAGAGGGCTGGAACTGAATGAGCTTTAAGGTATCTTCCAACCCAAACCATCCAATCATTCTGTGGTTCAAATGGATACAGTCACTAGTGCCCAGCACTTTTGTAATCAGCAGCTCTAGTTCTACTTAAAGAAGGCTTCTCAGGCCTTGTGTTTACCTCTGATGATAGTAAAAAAAAATTACCTCTTAATAGCCACCGGATACTTTGATCCAGTCAAGGCAAATTAGGTAAACTGGCATAAAGCAATTATAACAGGCATTGATTCTTGTCAGTAAGACCAAGAATTTACATGTTATTTAACTCTGTAACTACTTACCAGTGGCTCCAAAATGCTTTGAACAAAGTGACTCTAAAGAAGAAAAGGAGAAAGTGACCAAAATCAGACAGTGTCAAACATAGGCAATATTTAACTAACACAATTACACAAATAATAACAACAGTCTTAACGAACAGTATCTGGCTGAGAAAATGTAGCCAGTTCAAAAATCAGTTTTGATAGGTCTGATTCAAACCTAGCATGAAATAGGCTGTCCCACTGCCTGTCACAGCTGGTTGTAATCTCTTAAAAGCAGCCCTTATAATTGATTTGATGGCCTGTGTTTGGCAGCTTCTTCTCATATCCTGCATGCTAACATCTTCATGTCTCTGTTAAAATTACAGTAAGGACTAGTGTGCCCTCTCATGAACACAAACTGTTACTTTGATTTCTCTGAAATGTGATTCTCACAGAATTATTATCCATATTCACAGCAGGTTTTTGTTGTGGTGGGTTTTGGTTTATTTTTTTAAGAAGTCAACGGCATGGTGCTGTATCTAACCTACACACTGACTTCTCTGTTCATTTTTAAGTATAGAGGGTTACTCTGCATTTATGTGTTTTCTTTTAAACAGATTCATTAAACACCTGAACTGGATTATGACCAGGTGCATGGATCAAGTCATGGAAAGAAATTACACTCTGAAATGTGGAGATGAAAAGAAGGACAAGGGGACAACAAGAAGAGTTGTCATCAGACCTTGTCAGTTGTGACTTTTCTCCATGGTCATTGCCTCCTGAGTGTGCAGTAACTGCGGTGATTCATGCACCATACTTGGCTTCCATAGGTAATTCTGGGATGGACTGTATGAACAAATAATATAAGCTGTGTTCTATTATAACAGAAAATCAAGATGTTACTCAGAGTCGATAAACTTTTGAATAAATACAGACACGCTCTACATACTGCTTAAGCAAGTGTTACAATCACATATTGAAACTCTACCAGCCAGTAGTTCAAAGACAGTGCTTTCTCAGGGGACAATCAGCAGGAGTGACTGCAGGGAGGGTCTGTTCAGGGCAGCATTACGGCAAGAACTGTGCTAGTAAGATATTTTATTTAAATTGTGAGTTTTGAAATAGAGCAGAGAGTGAATTTTATATAAGTCAGATGGATTCGTTATCTAACAGGAGATACTTTGCAGATTGTTTAAGCTCATGTTCGTATGTACAGATGTGAAAGCAATACAATAAAGACTGACCTTTTCCATGAAAAAGTTAAGCAGTCATGCGTTGGAGTTGTTCTTTTTCAGTTTGATCAGAGACTAATAGAAATATGCTTTCCAGGAGAAGTACTTGCAAATAGCTCCAGGTTTTTTGAGATGGCCAGCGTGTAGGTAATCCTTCTCAGGAGCAAGTATCAGACCTGAATTCTGATTTTCGTAACTGCAGTTGGTAAGCCAAGTTGATGCATCAGGAACATTTCAGATAAAGCAGAAATGAAAACATTTCCCTGAACTCTCTGTGCATTATGTCTGTCCTGTGCAGTCTGTGTCTCTACCATCTGCTCCCAGCTCAGGCTTTCAGATCCAGACAGATGGTGTCATGAGTCTCTTGACAGCCAGTATGAGGGAACAAGGGGGTGATGGCTCAGCTCCCTCTTGAAACAATGACAAAGAAACTTGCATATCAAAATCTTTTTTCCTGATACTCTCAGTTTGTTGCACTCAAATGGCATTTTTTAACTCCTGCTGCAGTAGAAATTAGCTCCCAGTCCCCATAATTCTGTGCTCCAAATGCAACTTCCAGCTGCTCCTGCAAGAGGTGAAGCACTGTCATTGAACTGAGTAGTTTTTCTCCAAGATGGGTCCCATTAGAAACAATTTTGGGTCTTAAAACACTGACAAGTGCTTTGTTCCATACAATCCCTGTCCTGCAAGTCCTGGATGAAGTCACTTAGGGGACTTACATGAAGTCACATATAAGATGATACTTACATGTCATATTCTGACATGTAAAGATACATTTAGGGAACTGACACCTCCCCCAAATGCAGATCAATCAATTAGTAAACTCTCAGAAAAAAAAAATCATCCCTTTTAGTTATCACTATGTCTCTTGTTTTGTAGCATGGAATAGGTTATATATTAAATATTTGCTCTGGTTTTTGAGTTAGGCTAATGTTTTTGTAATGCTATCTGAATATAAAAATGCACGGCTCTTAGATGTATTCATTTCCATAAATTCTGTTAAATGAAATGTCTCTAGTTTAGTTTGCTCTGGTTCACATTTCATTCGAGTTCAGTTTGACTTCATTATTCTATCCTCCTCAATTCTTAATTAAATATGTTGAAGAGCGTGTTGTTCTGTTCAGAAGCCAGCAGTGGGTTCATAGTGTTGCCAACAGAAAAAATAATTTTCAAGAGGTACACTACAAGGTACTGTAAAAAGGAGCACTCACTTTTATTAATACTTTAAAACAACATGTATAAAGACAGTCAAAACACTGTGTCATGATTTACAACCTGTATTATAAACAAACATCTCCGACTAACCCACAGAAAGAGAACAGCATTATAACCAACATGATTTGATCAGTCCAGACAAGGTCCTGTTACATTCAGCTGCCTGTGTAATATTTAGCACATCCTCAGATTGAGTCACAGTGGAGGGTAGCTCTAGAACACATGCCTAAAAGCGCGTTTTGTCATCCAAAGCTTAGTTAAGCCAAGACAACGGCTCACAGATCTGCACAGCTGGAGTGCTGCAGGCTGATGGGAGCATCACGTAAGATTTGGCTCAAACTATCTCCCATTCAAGCAGCTGAAAAAGCGGAGTGCAAATGAGGGTTTTTTCCATCACTCTGGCTAGAGAGAAGAGCCATGCAGAAAGTTAAGAAAAATACCACTTTCTAGTTACAGTTATATTCTCCATAGAGTTTTTCCACCTTGTTCTCATACTATTCCTTCACATCCTATGGCGGGTTCTCTGCACACCTTTGATTAACAGTAAACAAAGCAGACCTTCCTTCCTTCTTCAATTTGTTCACCCTTTATTCCTGCTGTCAAGATTCTGGAGGACACTGAAACTTTAGCAGAGAAGTATAATTTGCCAGAAAGAACATACAGATTGTGGTTTTGAACTGTTTACATTGGAGACTTTTTAAAAACCAAGTAACAGTATTTGAGAGGTTAGTTGAGAGACTCCAATTTCCATAGATCCTTGGGTCAGTATTGTCAGTGCTTCCTAGAAGAGATTTCAAGGAGCTAACCATGCAGTAGAGACATCCCGCCCCAATTTGTGGCATATCAAATATTCCTAGCTTTGGTCTGTGGAGTGTATCTGGACAGGGAGTCAGTATGCTAGTCCTAACCGCTGTCTCTGTACAATTCTAAGTTCTCTCCATGTTCATGGAGCTGAAATAAAAGACACAAGGAGACAATTGGTTTGCTATCGCAGTCAGCAGGGCCAGTATTTGGCCCACGTATGATTGAGACCAGCAGCACAGACACATGATAATGCTTTGGAATACATTATTGGCTGTTATTGCCTAGTTATTCATAGCTCTGTGAAAGAAGGGCCACATAAACCCCACACAGTAGTGATTGCACTGCCAAGTATAAAATGAATGCTTGTACATTTATGCTGCCACGTACAAGTGAGAAACTAAATCCAAATCCAGTCACATGAATTTAAAGTTCTCATTTGAGACAGAGTAAACACCTGTGAAGATTGTCATCACTTTGAGGATTTTTGTGCAATAAACCGAACCTACGTGCATGCATTTGGACTTCTGTGATAATGTCAGAAAAATCCTTAATATACTTCAAGTTTGAATCCTTTTCTTCTCTTTACAGATAACTCTCCCCCGCCCCCCAAATCTTTTTAAGGGATTCTATAACAAGAGAGTGATAGAAAATATTTTTCTATCCCTTAAGAGAGCATTGGTGATTAGCATCAAGAAAAGAGACACTTTGAGATTCTCGTGGATAATCTTGCAATCCCAGTCTGTTTTCTAAGACTGATCATTTCTGTTTATGCTCCTGACACTAATGCTTCACATCAGTTCAGACAGGCAAGTGAAATCTGTAACATGGAGCTTTGGAAGTCCAAAATCAAACCAAATTTGATTGTAGTTACCACTCACACCAGAAAACATCTAGATGTGATCTGTCAGTGCTTCAGATGTTGCAGGTCCAGCAGCTTGCAGTCTATTCTTTGATAAATCGATGATGAAATTTTATACTGTAATATCCTGGTGATTCCTGGTCACCTTTAATGGTGATCACAAGTTCCAGATGCTCTTTCCATCTTTGAAATGTGATGTTGCTTAACTTTTCATCACTTCAGTAGAAACGCAACTGGGTCTTCGAGCAGCATTTTAAATGACCTTTAAAAAATTTTAACTCCATCATTCACCCACTTCAAGCATCACTCACTCAGAAGCTTGAATGTGACCTTTTTCATCTTGCCAGTATCATGAAAATCAGCCACCAATTCATAAAGCAGCAAGAAAGATGGGAACATACAGAGGACACCTTCCCCTCTGCTTTGTTACCTGTGAAATGATGAAAACAGAGTATAAGGGGTATGCCCATCAGCTTACACACTATGAACATCACCAAAACCATATATTTGATATGCTCTGAAAACAGACAACAGTGGCTGGTAGATACTGGATGTTTCAAGTTTGGGAGAGAGCATCCAGACTTCCTGCTGTTACTTGTCCTCAGTGCTAATGAAGAAGAGTGTTTCCTCACAGACTAAAGTGGTGACTGGTGCCAAAGGCACACGCTGCAAGCATGGAAGAACAGCAGTGGAGAGAGATGCAAGGGGTTGTTCATGTGGAACTGTGTTAAACACATCTTTTGCTTGGTGTGAAAGTTGATCAGTATCCAAGAACCACCGACTTTCACAGGACAGAGCTCTCTACCACTGACTGCCACTGCTCCGTGTCCAGAGGAGAACCAAGGTCACTTGGGAGCTGACCCACATGTTCAGACATTTAGTGCGTGCTCTCCTTGAATGACTGACACAGGAGGTTAGAGAAAGCTTTGCTTTTGTAAGGTTTTCTGACAGTGTTCTTTCCCTAGTGTGTTCTTTCCCAAGTAGCTGTAGTTATTCAACAAGACAGAGTTAGCTATACTGTAGGCTATTAAGGATCACTACAATTTTTCACTCCTGCTGTATCAAGCTAGTCTGTGAAGGTGGTGTGGCACCTGAGTCTTCCACACCCCGTAGCCTCATCAGTGCCATATATACAGCCCAGTTTACATCTGGTGATGAGTGCACTGAGACCACAGTCATGCAAAAGCTTGGCTTACTGCATAGTTTAGGGAGCCACTGCCAACTGCAGCAGTGCTAGGACCATGCAAACCACAGCTGAAGCAGCTGGTGATCACTCTGCAATGTGTTTTTTGCCATCTGAAAGAAAGCTGGAGGGCATCTTGTGTCTGGCTTGATTCTGGCTCTTCATTCTTCACTGCAACCATTTCACTGATGCATTGTGTGTAGTTTTAAGAGCAAGAGGAAGCACATAGCAGAAAATTAGCAGAAATAGCAGAAACCCACACAAACCAGGCTGAGAACAAGACATGCAGGGTCTAGTCATTTGCTCCTAGTACAGTATAGGCCCAGCTTCACAGTGAGACAAACAGCTATTGGGGATTTTGTACTAAACAGAAGTGAAAGAACTTACTAAAATCCAACACAAAACAATCTCTAAGAAGCACAGAATTCATCTATTAAACATGACAAGTACACAGGAATATATAATTTTCTGCAACAGAAAAGAGAAGGTAAGCAGGCCAGCTGCCAGATACTCAACAAGCCTAAATTAGGAGTTTTAGAAGTCCATTCTTGGTGATACAGCTCTTGCAATCTGCTAATGCTTGTGCTAGCAAAATGGGAGTGTGCAAGGTGAGTGGGGAGAAATGGACCTGATGTGATGTTGATCTGTACCACTCTAGGGTAGCGTCTCTTTACTCAACCATCAGTGCTGTTACTGTGCCTTCTGCCAGTGAGACCACAATCAACAGCTGCCACAGAAACAAATCTTTTTGTCTCAGGGAGCCAGGGTTTATGTTACCGTTATCATTTGATCATCTGGAATCTACACACTGATCCTAGAGTCCAGCTGCCGAAGGTGTTCAAGAACTCCATAGGGAATGGTGGGATTCCACATCCTGTAAGGGCAAATTCAGAAAGGAAAGAGATTTTAAGAAGAATAATTTGCTTCAGGTTTTTTTGGTGGTTTTGGTATATTTATATTTGTGTTTGGGGTTTTGTAATGTATTTTGTTGTTAAGTTGCATATTTCTTTTGAATATCATTCTGTAAAAGTATTTAAGCTATGGAACAAATGAAAATGCATTTTTATTTAGAAGAAAGCAGTTCACTCCTCCAAAACCTGGCTCACTCTAGTTACAGGACACACTACAGTCCTGTCTCCATAACTGTTCTTCAGTTTACTATCAAACTCCCTTCCTCTGAATGTGTACTGGCAGCTTCAGTCTATTTAACCTGTAATGATGGCTGCTCATTCAAATACAAGTTTTGCAGCACAGAGTAGGTCACACACTCTGGGAGGGTAGAAGATTAGCAAAAAGAGGCTCAATGTAAACTATGGTTAAAGCAGAACAAGCTTGCTTGCCTGGGATGACATATCTGTAACTCCTTTTGTATCTTGATGTCTTTTGTGCCTCTTATAAAACTGATAAATGCAGAACATAGCTTTAGTATGAATTCTAACCAAATATACAGAATGAAGATAGAACAAACAGCATATCAAGAAACTTACACCAATTTCTTTATATGGGGACATTTTCGCAGGCTATCAGTCAGCTGCTGGGCTCCAGCACCAGTTATTTTGTTATACTGAACTCTGAGGAAAAACCCAACTTTGTTAATGCAGATCACAACATGTAGTGGTGTAATCAAACATTTCATTCAAAATAAAATATACCATATGGGCTTATCTGCAAATGAGGGGAAAAGGGAAAAGGAAAATACCAAAATAGATCCTTGATTCAAAGAACCTCTAATAAAATACTCAAAAGGTCAAACAGGAACTTTATTCAGTTAGTTCATCTGAGGGATTCCTTATTCTGTGTACCCAAGATCCTTCTCCAACTCCCCATGATCCTATTCTCCCATCTTAAGCCAGATTTTTTTCATTTTTTTATCCTTAATCCTTTCTAACCACTATCTGGACTCTGCATAAATACATTTTCCCTGTGAAATTTCCCTAAAGTTTTCTTCCTCAATTTCTGACTCCTTTACCCTGAGCACAGAAGATTTGAATGTTCATTATCCAAGCAAGCAAACTTCCCTGGGCCATCTCAAAAGATTTCATACTCACTCTAGTACTCTCAAAGATGCCATCGCAGGAAGAACTTTGGCAAGATTTTCTGCTCCAAAATCACAAATGCTGTTGTTGTATAAGCTGCAGAAAAGCAAAGTGGTACAGTCACAACTGAATAATGGATAATGTAAACAGATTATATATTAGATCAAGGAATTTCAGATATGGTTGGTACATTTTAATTTCCAATTTATCCTTATCTAATTGCAGTTAGTTTAAAACAGTTTTCTGTATCAAGTAAGGCAAATGGTAACATCCTTCTTCAGCTAGCACAGCTACAGCAAAACCAAGTCTAGATTCCTAATGAATAATGAGACATTTCTGTCTACATTAGATCAAATTAAAAATCTGCAAGAAAATGAAGCTCAAATATCTGGGGTACAGCATTCAAAAGATTTACATGTGAGCATATTATTCCAGAATTGCACACCACAGTTTCTTGCATTCCCTACTGAGATACTTCACTCAGGCCTATGCCAGGTATTTTAATGAAGTGGGATGGCCCACGGGTCCCATATCAGCAAACACACACCACCTTATTGCTGGCTTAGGGCTTAGTAAGCTCCACATAAGCTTGCAGCAGATCATGGCCCTGGGTGCACATTTGTACATAAGTGGGTATTACTGATTGGATTTAAAAATCAGAACAGTCCTCACTATATTCCTGAGATATCCTTCCATATGTCTATGCTTGGTCATACATCCCTCTCCTCTCCTTTCTAAAGGCTTTATGCAAGAATGAAGTCAAAAGCTTGGCTGCTGCACAGTGT
This sequence comes from Coracopsis vasa, assembly GCA_026283785.1. Lineage (NCBI taxonomy): Eukaryota > Metazoa > Chordata > Aves > Psittaciformes > Psittacidae > Coracopsis > Coracopsis vasa. The sequence goes on from JANHGB010053783.1 coordinate 13,036, forward strand.
ACATAATTGCTTTACATTCAGCAATTTCTGGCAGAGATAGTGAGGTATATTGTATAAAACAACTGAACAGGACACAACTACTTACCTTAGCGTCTTTAGTGAAGACAGGGAAGGAAGAGCTGTAGCTAGCTTCTCAGCACCCACATCAGTTATCTTATTCTGTGATAAGCTACAGTATGTAAGTAAGAACACTTTGTTAGTTGAGCATGTTTTATTCTGATTTATTACAATGTGGAGACAATTATTTTTTTATGTCTTTTTATATATAATTTGGACAGTCTGTTTAGACCAAATGCAGGGGAAACAATAAATTACAGCCCTTGAAGGGAAATGAGGAATTGCCATAGGATTAACCTATTTCTTTAATGAATGTAGATTAAGTATGTCCATAGACTCGTTGGTCTTGCATCCCCATGGGTTAGTTGTGCCCATAATTGTTAACACACAGTCCCTTAAGGCTCTAGGTTTAATCTATTTCTTTTCAAAATTTCCCAGAATTGTTAACCTTGCACTTACTTTAATGTTTCCAGTGATGTCAGGGTTGGAAAGACTTCAGATAGACTCTTTGCGCCTTCATCTCCTATGCCATTTTCACTCAGAGCATCAAGGCTGGGTGACAACAACAAGAGAATTAGCTTCCCTTTTAATCTAAATTTTTGTGGTTTATTCACCTCAGAGACCACTCTGTCTATCTTGAGAAGCTCCTTCTCTGCAGTAGCCTCAATCAGCAAGAAGCAGCACACAAATTACAGTTTCCCTAATAAGCAGCTTTCTGCTTCCAAATTTACAGCCTAAGATTTATTTTCTTTTACTAGTTGAATGGCTTGACCCAATTCCTTTGATATGCAAGATTATTTAAATGGTTATGAAATAGCTGTGTTCCAGCTATGCTGAAATAAGTTTTCCTGTGCACACAAAAATATAGAACTGAAAATCCAGCAGACGCTGTAAATCTCGGCCTAACCAGCTCCTTCTCCAGATAGGGAGTATTAGAAGTGAAGTTCTTCCTCATTCAGGTATCGAGATGGAAAGAGTTTTACAGTTACAGTTTTAGATACTGGATCCCCTCTAGTATGACAGGTAATGCTGAGATACATCGGACTTATTCCAGTTTTCGAGCTTTATTGTTTTCCCAGAATATCATGAAAATGCTAGATACAATACAGACAAATGGCCCATAAACTGAGCCAGTAAGGCCAAAGGCCCTCTCAAAACCTGGTAATCTTCCCACAAGATGACAGCAGAATGTTGACTATTGTTGCTACAATTTTTTCTAGCCTAAAGTAGCTTAAAATTCAGAGACAGCTGGCTTGTCATGGATACAGGACAATGAAGAGTAACTGGAATTCTTAAAATTCTAATACTACTCCTGATAAAGGAAGGGACAAAGACTGTGTGAAGATACATGGGCAGAATCAAAGCAGATACTAGCTGAGTATGGAGTTTTTTATATCTTTTATATGAATCAAATCCGCATAGCTCAATCTCTTACAAGTTCCACCAGACGTTCAGGATGCCTGTTGACACTGGAAGGTGCACAGCACTGGCACAAATACTGAAATTAACCCCTAAATTTAACACTGCTTCTGGTTTCAGACGGAGCCTTTTCTCTCCTGTGGCAGACACGACTGTGAGTCCCTCAGAAACCTCACCAGGAGGGAGCCTGAGGCTCAGGCATATAATGGAGCTTGAATGAAGAAGTAACATGCAGGCAATGCTGTGGCAGGAGGGGAGAGCCCCCAGTGGGGATCTGTAGAAAACCTTTCCCACAAGATTTTAACCACTGAGAAACACACAGGAAAGTGACTGAAAGGGTATCGAACAAACCACTACCGAGTGTTTTAAGGGAGGATGAAGAGTGCTAGCTTTTAGTCTGCTGCTGTATTCTCTGAATGTTTTTATGTTAGTTTGTTCAAAGCAAGTAGTCTTCTTGGCTCCCCCATCATCACGGGTTGCTGAGGAGCAACATTAGCAAATGTCATCTTTAGCATTACTCACTCTAAATACTGAAGTGATGGAAATGCTGCAAGAATTTCCACGAGTTTTAAGAATCCCTGACGGCCACATACTGGACCCAGCCTGCAAGAAAAGAAATACAGACATGCAGCAGCTTTTTCACATGCTCAGAAACAGCAGAAGTTAGGAATTTTTCAATTCTTCCCCTGCAGCACCAAATGCAAGCCAGTTTACATTCCTCAGAAACAGCCATTCCCTACCATCTGCAGTAAGGATTTCTGCTTCAAAGCCTCCAGATGAGAACCCCACAAGGCTAAGATCAGACAGAACAGAACTGCTTGTACAGAAGCAGCAGAACATGCATTTGCCACCTTTTTTTTACTCTTTGCGAGACTCATCTTACCTGGTTTAGATTCCTGTATTTTTGATCTTTTTCTATTTTCCAGGATTCTTTCTTTTTTTTTTTTTTTTTATGTATTATAATCTTAATAACCTAGATGGAAAAAATCTCTCTCTATCCCTCCCCCGCAACTGTTGGCAATTCAAACTAACTTAAGATCAACATATTATTGCAGCTTAAAGCATAAATTGAATATTCCAGCTCCAAGCATTTGTCCCTCACACATTAACTTCTTATTTGGAGTTTCCTTGGTATCAGAACAAGTTCAGCCTAGTTAAAGGACTGGAATTTTAACCGAAAAAAAATTTAAAATAAATGGAAGGTAGGAGAGGAAACAGGAAGGGAAAGCAGCATGAAATCAGAAGTGAGGCCAAGCATACCCTCTAGACTGGGTCAGATGTGAAGAGCAGGAAACAGATGAAGACCTGATGAGAGTATGCCATTACACTGGTGCCATTTCTGCCCAAACTAATTCACGCACTATGGTAGGGAGTTTTAAGCAGTAGAACAGCCTTGGAAGCTGCTTACAGTTTGTAGGGAAGAAGAAATGTTACTACACCTCATGTTTAAAGTCAGTGTTTCCAAGCCAATCTTCCTTCTTCCAGGAAAATGGTGATAAATGTTTTATTTGGGAGGCATTCTCTGACCTTATTCTCTCATGGCCTAAGCTCTGATAGGGCAGAAAATTACATCAGAAGACTCAGATAAAAATGTTGAGCAGTTCTGGGGAAAAAAAAGGTATTTCCCAGGTAGCTAGATCACAATCAAGATACTTTATACCCTATGGCACAAGATCTACACCTGGTGATAAGGAGCTAACTTGTAGTGAAAATCAAACAAAACAGATCAAACCCTGTTAACCTGTATCATGGCAGGAGCTAGAAATTATGTTTTGTGAGTTTGGGCCATAACTTAATATATCTAGTTGAGAAAAACAAAATAGCAATAAATGGGGTTTACTTAATACTTTACCATAAACTAATTGTATATCAATTCAATGACTGTAGCCAATATCCATAATTCTTCTGAGTCTTTATGCAATCATCTATCAATCAACAGAGAGGTGTATTACTTACGCAAATTCTAGTTTCCTGAGGTTTTTGATGGCAGGAATTTCATAGCTGCTGCGATCAGATGCATCTTGCACACTAAAAACATCACAGTAGAACCAGAGCATGATAAATATTTTAGCAACCAAAATAGCGCTTTACATATAAATTCATAGTAAACTTTTACAAGAAATAAACCACTGTTGCATTAACTGAGGAACCAGAAATTTCAGAATAACTCCTGCTCTAACCTTTCTTCATTCAATTCATTTCAATTTTCAGATTGAAATGAATTTCAAATGACCACACCTTTTGTCGTGCAGTCATTTGCTCTTTTTCCAACAGAACTTAAAAACATATTCTTCTAAATCAAGTGTCCTCTGTCAAACATAAAACTTGCATATATTTTAATCAAAATATTCTGCCCATGTTAAAATGGAAGTCCCCTTTTCTATTTAAAAAACCAACCAAAATACTTTCTTTATGCATACTATTAATTGCAACCAATCCCCATGCAACATCATGAGCAGGGATGAAACACAGGCTTTCACATAACACAAGCTTTTACCTCCTGAGCTAAAGGGCCAACTCAGGTCATTTGTGACTGGTGCAAAACAAGCCTTTGTTTATGGCCCGGGTGCTAAAAGGGAGAAAAATCAGTTAGCTCAAGTTGTGTAAGTGAAAGCAATTGGAAGATAGCAGCATACTCAGAGATTAAAAAGGAATCTGAAGAAAAAAATGACAGCTGGCTTTTTTTATTGGCAGTTTTAATAAATGTTCTGCATGGTGCTGTCATTGCTTCTCCCTGGTCTGACAACCACCACATATCGGGGTAGGAGAACACCCTGAGATGATACAAGAGCTTGTACTGCCTTAGTCACTTCTCCTTTGGACAAGCAGAGGACTCTGCTTTTCCAGCACTGTCAGTAACCCCCCATTTTCTTAAATCACTAGTATATTAAGATCATAAATGAGCCTACCAATTGATCATCTTCTTCTGTATATCCACAAGGTCTGAAAGGTCACTGACGTCCTTCATTGTCTTTGCCTTAAAGGGATCAAGAACAAATTTCTCTGTCGATGCTCTCAGCAGTTCATAGTCTTTTGCCTGTTCTAAAGACTTCCAGAGCCTGACTGTGTCACTGAGGGAGGCCCTGTGAAGTGAAATCAACAGATATGACTGCTGCTGTTGCATGAACAACTCATACAGTCCTATGAATGACACTACTATCTACAAAGAACGACCGACCTGAACGATGCCACATTCTTCAGGCCAACCAAGTCTTTCAGTCCTTGCATGTCAATGCTGCTGTTTCGCAAATCCAAGGAAAACTCTTTTCTTGACCTTTTTAAAATAGAGTGCAGTACATGGACATCAGGTGGTGTTAGAACTACACCCAGAAAAGACAGGTCTGGTTTGAGCCTTAATGCCACATGCTGCAAAAGATAACTGCTTTGTGTTTCATAAATACATTGGAAGAGTTTGAGTAACCTCTCTGGACAGAGCTCATTTATCTGCAGCCTTCTAATACATTTCAACAGTGTTTTCTGCTTCTTGATTGACTGTTTTACAATCTTATTTGAAAGGGAGCAGAAGTAGGGGTCATCCTGGAGGAACAACAATCCAGACAAAAATCGAGGCACTAAATCTAACCAATTATAAGGTTTTTTCTTCTTGGATGGAAAAGACAGGTACTTTGTTAGACTTTTATCCTTGATCTCTTCTGCTAACGTAAGGTGAAGTGCACCCAAGAAATTCTGAATGACAAAATCAGCGAATGTGCTCCCAAATGCCCCTTCTCCACTATCTGAATGTTTGGGGAATGCAAATGGCAGGAAAAATCCGTATTTCAGCGCAAACTCTTTAACTTCCTTAGAAGGAAGAAGATCACTTTTTATGGCACTTCGGTGCTTTTCTCCAAGATACCAGGCTATACGGGCCAGCGTAGCAAGACTTTCTTGATTTTGCATGGCTGCAACATCTGCTTGCATAGGTATTATCTTCTGCTGAAGAAATTTCAGGAAGACTGTAGTAAGAGTTGAAGGAAGACACTTGTCTCCCATTTCAAGTACTGTCTCACAGAGAAAACAAACAAATCTACACATAACAGGGCTGTAACAATGACTGAACAAGTACTCACACTCCTTGATTAATTTCAGTGCATTATCACTGTAGGGTAATCCTTCAAAGTATTTGCTTATGTACAATTCTCTCTGCTGAGGGGAAAATCCTGTTATTTCAATAGTCTTATCCACTTTGGACACATACTGGTACACCTTGTCTTTTGGTCTTGCTGTAAGTAATAAAGTACAACCATTGAGTATCTTTTTTTGAATGAGCCCTGAAAGCAGCTCCTTTATAGAGCACAAGTCTTGTTCAGGTTGGCTGGCTGAGCAACGAAGAAAATTCTCATGATCATGCAACCCTTCAAAACCATCAAAAACCAGAAGGACTTTAGCAGGATTTTGCAAGATATACTCAAAGATCTCTTCGCTTCCCTCTTGAGGTTTCACAAAAAATTCAAGCAGCAGATCCTTCAGGCTGTACTGCTTCTCAGGCAAGCTTATTTGTTTGCAGTCAAACCAAAACACAAATTCAAATTGAGAAAATTCTCCATTGGACCAGTCCTGACAGATCTTCTGAACAAGAATGCTTTTGCCCATTCCTGCTTTTCCCAGCACCACAATCACTTTAGTCTCTAAATCTTTACTTCCTGGGATTTGAAATATTTGGCTTCTTTTAAGGGCTGCTTTTTCCTTCCCTTGCAGACTGCATGTTACCAGCTCCTTTTCCATTGCTTTTATGCTATTCTTCCCAGTTTTGGTTTCAGTTTGGCTTTGAACAAGTGTCCCATCAATAAACAGGTGATCAAGAGCTACTTCACGCTCCATGGCCACAGATCTGCAGACATCTTGGAAATAATGCTTAAGTGATGTACAGAAAGCTTCCACTGGCTCTAAAGAAATAGAAAGCACACATCATAAACTCCAGAAAACTGTTCACAAATTACAACATTAGTGGTTTAGTACATAATTGTAATATGGTCAAAATACACCAGTTCCCACAAAGAGCATATGTTTGGATTTATCTCATGCAACTGCAGGTACTTAAATTTGGACTACAGGCACAATAGACACCTTTAGACCATGAAATGAAAAATTTTGGAGGTATCCACACATATGATATAACCAACTAAGTACACTGACCTTCTAGGTAGGTACTACAGCTAGATATCTAAAAGTAGACAAATCTAACAACTTAAAAATAAGAACTGTGCTAAAAAACTTGAAACGGCTTCACAAACTGTTGAATGACAATTCCTACAAGTAGCTTTTTTTAATGCAATGCAACACAGAAAAAATAGCCAAAAAACTTCAGAAGTTTTAAGTACAGGAGATCTAAACTCACTTGGTCTTTTGAGAGGTTCTTCAGAAGGAATTGTGGGAACTTGGACTTCTTTGAGCATTTCTAAACCTGAAAAAACCAAAACAACATACTTGAGGAAGACACCTAGATAGTCACTGATTCAGCTTTACTAATTTTAACATTAAAACTAATGCAGATTTTCAAGTTCATTGCAACATATACAGTATGGATCATCCAGAGAAAGAGAAGTTTTGTTTATTTTACAAGGGAAAGGAAAAATATCCTCACCCATACAATTCAGCTGACATGAACTGTCACAGGCAGCATGACACCACACAAGATGACAGCTGTTCTAATGTTGTAAGGAGCAGAAGACGTATCATAACAAGGTGACATCCACTGTTCTTTTCAAATGTCAGGGGTTTGCATAAATTCATGTTCACACACTGGACTTCTTTATATCATCAAAAGCAATAGCTTCCTTTTACTATTCCACATCTTGTAACCAAGCATTAAGGATGAAAGTCACAGAGAAATTACTATTGGCTGCAGATTTTGCCCATTGCTCTTCCTGATGAAGTACTGTCACTGTCCAATTTTCTTTATTTTTGCCTGCTTGTTTTCAGACTACTGCGGTCTTTTGCATTTCATCAGATGAGCTACATCTGCTGAACACATAACTGGGAATTTTTCGGGGAAAGCATATTTTCTACAGACTCGTAATGACAGTATCAGTTCTGACAAAACTTTTGGTAGGAAAAACTTTGCAGACACAGGACAGAATTTAAATTGACAGAGGCTGTAACAAACCCAACTTCATCAATAGTCTTGTGGAAACCACACTTCGCAGAGATGTGGGGCAAAAACCCAAACCACAACAGGTTCATCTACCTAGATTTGGACAAATGATTTATTACCATAATATTTGTTCATCTTGATATAGAAAGTTATTTAAAAAACAAGATAAAGTTTCAGAGAGCTGAAAACTAATTCCTACCCCACATGCCAGCAATAGATGGAATGGTTAGAGTTCAGGGTTGCTTCTAGCAGGAAAGCAGTCTCAGACTTCTAATAAGCAAGTCCTTTTTCCAGTGAAAGAATACATTTGATAGAGAGAGTTCACCTCCTTGTAGAAGAAAAATCTACTGTAGATATTAAATAACAAGGGGACATGCCTGTTTTTAGGCAAGTGTCTCGTTTTGGTTTATTACTTATTAAATAAACACGACAGAATGGAAAACCAAGAAAAACTGTAATTAGACATTTAGATGGGAAGCAGCATTGGTCAAATCAATCAGATGTTAACAATTTTCTAAAAAGGAAAAGAAACTGTCTTGATAGCTAAAGTGGTAATTTTTCTGCTGCATTTTTAATTCTGAGGTTTGTGACATACTCATATAACGTTGGGCTGCTGTATCAGTTGAAATTATTAGGATTGTGTGTTCACATAAACAGTATATATAACGTACAAGTACTTCCCCAAACCCATGGGTATTTGCGTGTTAATCCTCGCTTTAAAATTATGCTATTTTGGGCTCTGTTGCCACCAGAGGGCAACAGAACGCTGTAGCAAGCAGCTATTATTAGCAGGGTACACGAAGACCAGAAACTAAACACCAACTGAAATCAAACTCCCTGTTCTAACAGCTCTCTGAGGGCTGGAAGAAGAGTATCTGAGGAAAGGTTGCTACCACAGGTGGGACTGTTACACCCTGACCAAGTCTCCAATTTCTTTATAAGCCTTTCTGTATATTATGCTTCTGTATTGTTTAGTTAAATCATCATTCTGGCTTTGGGGGTTCCATTTAAACTGACTGCAGTATGGCTTCCAGCACCAAGCATTTAAGATGTTCAGGCCATGCCAGTACCAGCACAACTTCCACTTCTGATGATGCACACTGGCCTATTGTATTGTTTTAACTGGACAAGAAGATTTCATCTCGTAGCATACAGCTAACATATAGCTGAATCCTTAGTTCTACAACCCTCTACCTGCTCTGTATTTTGAACTAGACTAAGCAGCTGGTGAAGAATAGAAAGAAATACCATTAATTTTTATTTTCCTCAATAAGGTCAATATGAGTAAAGCCCAAAGGGGAAAACTGGCTTTGGACAGAATCAATCTGCTCCGTCTTCCAGTCCAAAGTACTGTACACATACAAATTTGCTCTCTACATACCACATGAACTAACTAGAAAACTTGGGGATATCAATGTTTCAGTAGGAGAAGTCAGTGATGGCAAGAAAAAAAAGTGATAGTTTTCAGCCTATCATAACTATCAGTATCTGAAATTAAGGAACTTCGTACTTTGTTGACAGTATTGACTTTCCAGTACTTTCTGCCTATTTATGTGAGTAAAAGCGTATTGCTCTCACCTGGATATATCAGAACATCAGATGTGCCGTTTCCAAGAACAAAGCCAAGTATCTGCTGTGGAGGATCTGCAAAGCCTGTATTCTGTTGGCTCCCTTTCGCGCCAACAGATAGAGACTCTGGAATCAGAGGTGCTGGAGGTCCTGAAATGAGTGCAGAGCAATTACTCTTCTGTTTTTAAAGGCTCCTGGTTTCTAAAGGTTTTCAAGTTAAAGAAAATATCCTTTCTGGCAGCTTCTGGGCAAATATTCCCAGTGGAGAACCAGAATTCATAGGCTCACGTGAAGTCCACAGAATCCATTATTCAAAAAATCTTAACAGGTATGATGAATGTGAAATAACAAGGGATTACCCAGCTTTTAGTAACTACTGGTTTTTTATACTCTAAAGAGAAACCCTATTAATATAACGAATGGTGCCTAAGGCAAAATCTGTAAAAGTATGGACCAGAGACCCAGAAGAGAGGAAATGTATAGATATTGTGTATCTGAATTAATTTAACCATCCTTTGCACTACATCTTTCCCACATAACTGCACATCATGCTGCTTGTACAAGCAGCTAGCAAGGATCCTCCTTCTGAACCTGCACTGGGAAGTTTTTTTGATGACACAGTGCTTGCAATTTAATCAGCCATAGTTCTGAGCTTCTCTAAGTGTGACAGAATTTCTTTTGCTCCTTTGTGCTGTTTCAGCTATCATTACATACTTCAAGACTTCTAACATATCCACTACTTTTTGGTTCCTTTCCAGCATAGATTTAACAGTGAAAGGTGTTGAATTCTGTCTTTGTCATTAGCACTTGCCAGTGTACCGTGAGCACCCGCTCACTCAGTGTTATCAAGGCAAGGTGGCTACACAGTCCATCACTTGGATTAGTATTCAGGTTTTACAAACAAAATTCCAACCTAGATTTTTCTCTACTACTACAAATACAGCTGTCCTCTGGATAGCCCCTGGATGAAAGGAACTAACCCAAAGTTTAGGAATGAAAATTTTGTGATTTCCTATTCTTAAGACAAGCAAGTAGTTATTTAGATTAGCATATAGCAAATAACTGTGTTCTCTCATTTAGTAACCTGCACTTCACCAGTTAAATGAAAGACTCACTGTTTCATTAGGGGCTTTTAATTTCCCTTGAATATTTTTCATTCTTTTAGTGAGTGCCATACTTTTAGTGCTTGATTGAATCAGCTGCCATGCTTGTTTTCCCCACCATTGCTCATGGTCAATAACCAGATTTATAAGAGAGTTTTCCCCCTGTATAAATCAACCCATGTACAGGTGCATACCTGTAGCTCTGCTGTACATACCAGAAATTATGAAACTCCTTTCCAATGCATCGGTAGCAAGAAGAGAAAAGGACATGTGCTGGTTAGTTAGTGAGGTGGAGCTAGCTGGGTGGGTGTTGAGAGGCATAGTAAGGAAACTGCCATTCCCTGCAGACACTGCAGGGACTTCCACTTCAGAAAAAAAAATAAAAAGAAAGGCAAACCAGAAGAAGAAAGTTATTTCATTGCTAGAAGTTAAGGGGGGCAAAGAAAAGGTCTCAACAGATATCATAAACCACTTGATTCTGATCAGCTGTGCTTTGATTTTCCAAAAGCAAAATGAATTCACAATAGCTTTCTGAAATATACTCCCCATCTAAGTATTGCTGCATTGTCACAGTCAGAGGAGATCAGGTACTGTTACCACTAGCTGCAAACAGCTGGGCAAATATAAAGTTGAATTCCATTCAATTCCTTTGAAAGAATCTCATCCTTGGCTTACCACTCTGAACTTTAGTACACATTAGCCTCTTTACTGTACATATTCTTACACTTCTGAACAGCTGATGCATTTCCCTTTGCAGAATCATTCTGTGACACTCATTTTATGACAGGTTAAATAAATTCCTGATTTGGTTATGTAGCTCATCTTTTTGTCAATTAGCCCAGTACATATACTACCGTCCATATATATTCTTTCCCTCAGCACCCTCAATGGGTGAGTAAGGTAGAGAGACTGATAATATTCTGAGCACTTTCTACCTATTGAGAAAAGGATAGGTGCAGCTTTACAAAGCACCTGATAGCTCTGTGATGATACTGTAGACTGAAATGTAAGTCCTGTAGGGTGAGACATTTTACTGGTTTGGTTTTCTTTCTAAATCAGGAATTGATGTATCATTTCCTTAATGAAAACTCTCATTGTTAGTGTGGCATAAACGGAGGCTCAGTCTCCCTCCTTCCTCCTGAAATCCATACAAACATTACAAAAACAGCTTGGGTCACAGTCCCAGTGCATGTGTGTGTTCTCGATGAATTTCATCCAGTCTATGCCAGTTCCTTGAGTATTGCTGGGCAATTGGCAGGCTGAATTTTGCTGAGATGCAGTCCCATAATCCAAGCATTCTCTGCATGGCTCTCTAGGTTACACATGCTGGTTTTGGCTGCCCACTCTGACATGCACACAGCCAATCAGTTTTCATACAGTCAGAGCTCCTCTCAGGAAGCGTGCTAACATACAGTAATGCATACATCACTTCAAAACACAGTATGATATATTCACCCAAAGATGGTTGCTCTCACATGGATTTTGCAAGAGTATTTTGATGGTTTATCTATGCCTGAGACACCCATTTAGGCTCCAGACTAAGAATAAGAATTCTAGCACCAGTTTACACCTAGGAAACAAGTTGCAGCCTGTCTGCTGGCCACAGGTACTGCCCTGTAGGTGGTCAAACAGCATGCAGCACCTTGACATTTCCCTTTCTCTCATGCTTACTTTGGTTTAAAAAACTGTATAGCATGGGCTGGGCCAAGAACCCGTCTCTTCACAGTTACTATTTTCACTAGGATATTTGACTAGATTTTTGGGAGGTGACATGCTTAGAACAAAGAGGATCAAATGTAGGAAATAACAAACCATGACCTGGGTCACATTCCCCATCATAAACAAAAGGTATATGTGATAAAAATGACAAAATTTGACCCTGACCCAATCCTCCACTGTTTTGCTTTCTTCTCTCAGATTTTAGACATATTCAGAAAAGTTCAACTAGGCCTCATCTGATGCTAAGGAAGTAATTTTTCTGTCACACATCAGGAACATGTGCTTCTGAGGTATAAGGATCCAATGGTTCCCAGGCTATCATGTAGTTGGTCCTAAGATGCAGTTTAATAGTTATTATTAAGACGGCACAGATTTGTTGCATCCAAAATTAGTCAAGGTGCATAAGAATGTGATTCTACAATGATTTCTACTCTGCTAGAAGTAAAAACATGAAAATGCATGATGATGCTGTATCATCAAATACCTAACAGAGGATGAGACTTTGGAACATAAGACAATATATGTTCAATAATCTTTTCCTATTCAGCCAACAACTTACCTATTTTCCTGTATTTGGGTTCTGAAGCATTAGAGCAACTCTCTGCAGAGCCTAAGAACGCTGAAAAAGAAGTGATGGTAAATGACAAAAATTGAAGCAGTTCGATAACTTTTAGTTTCCACCATGGAAATTTATTTTAACCTTTTAAAGCAGAATGAGATGTTATCAGTTTCAATTCAGCTATTTCAGAATTGTTTGGGGCCAATATATAAAATACGAATGTGAGAAGCCTCATATTATTTCACTTTGACTGTGAAGTTTCAATTAGGCTACAGATTTTTGTGCCAGTAATCAAAGATTTTTGCTGCTGCTCTTGATATTGAAGAGGGAATTGTTCAGCTAATGCTTGCTAAGCGACAGAGTCACTGAAAACAAAGTTAACATTGTCACACAGATGAAGGGAAGAAATACAACATACTTAATGCCATGTTACAGGACAACAAATTCTGCAAACTGTAAAGAATGTGCTTGTGGGATTTGTTTTTACTTCCAGCCCACAGAGGGTAAGCAAAATCAGAGGAAGCACATCTGGTTGTATCAAGGAAGAACTACATGAGAGATGCATTGAGGCTGGGTTAAAACCAAAGTGTCGAAATGCAAATTTAGGATTCAAATTCTGCAGCCTTTCAAACTCTCACTGGTTTTCACTTACTCCTTTTGTGACATTTCTGCACCTTTACGTCAGGAAGCATCTCAGTGTTTTCAGCAGCTATTTCATCCAAAATAAGGTTCCCTGCTAAAAATATGTAAAAATATCAACCTTTGCTCTCCTAGAAAAATTATAGGAAGAGAAAAAGTAACAGAAACATACCAACAGGTGGCAAAGATTAAACATGCTCCAGATAAATGCAATAAAACACATATTCAGATCAAGAGGATTTAGAAAGCCCATGGAGCTCTGATTGCAGGTTCTGTTACCCTGTGTTGGTTTCTGAACTGTGAGGTATTAATCTACTGCCATTAATTCAGTGGCTAATAAAACTTAAACACTTCTCAATGCTTTAATGATGAGCAAAGGATAAAAGGATAAAACATCACAGCTGTATCACAGCATAATCTCAGTACCAGCAAAGTTATTTACTCATTTTTGGCACAAAAAGGATTAGATCCTTTAAGAGATTATATTTTGTGTTATAAGAACTGTGAAGTTATCTGTACCATTCTTCTACTGGCAAATAATTCAGCACTAATACTGTATCTTTTTTCCTCTAAAACCAATATAAATTTTGCCATTAGGTGCAAAAAGCCTCGATTTTAAAACATATCAGGGAACAGTAGAAAGTCAAGCAATTATCCCTGGTCAAGCATTGAATGAAGGAATCATTTACCATATGTATACTACAGCATTGCTGCATTGATCAGGGAGAGAAGTAAAATTTAACATGCTTCCTCAGGCAGCTTTGTGCATCCTGGACAGAAATGAGTGTGCATGAACAGCATTTAAATGCATGATAAGTCCTCTGGGTGGTTCAGCTTTAATGAACTTCTGCGTACCACCTGTGTTGTGCTTAGAATAAGTCTGACTCTAACTGAGGGCGTACACTGCACTAGCTGTACATACACTATAGCCATAGTGATGTGATTGGCAACTGCTCAGAGATAGAACTGCCATCTTTGAGAAAGGCCTGCAACAATACAGAAAATTCTCAAAGTTTGCCATGAAAACCCTGGGATACAGTTTCCAGGGGGAAAGAAGAGTATATCAGATATATAAAAACCTTACTACGGTTCAAATCATGGGTATGAAG
>JANHGB010053784.1:0-10758 GCA_026283785.1 Coracopsis vasa
ATGACGTGCTGTGGTATGGAATACCTCTTTGGTCAGTTTGGGTCAGGTGTCCTGTCTCTGCTTCCTCCCGGCTTCCCTTCCTCCCTGGCAAAGCATGAGACTCAGAAAGTCCTTGGTCAGAGTAAACATTATGGAGCAGCAACTAAAAACATCAGTGTTATCAGGGCTGTTCCCAGGCTGAAAGTCAAAAACACAGCACTGCACCAGCTACTAAGAAGGAGAAAAAATGACTGTTACTGCTGAACCCAGGACAACAGTTCAATTAGAGAAACCATAGGATGAAGTGAATACAAAAATCCCAGCAAGTGAAGCAAATTATCTCCCACTGGGACTTAATGTTCTCAAATGCAGTAAAAAACCCCATAAAAATACCCAAAGTTAAAAGGTGTGAATAGTGAAGAGAATCCAAAGAAAAGCTAAGCCAGTCTCACAAGCTGTAGATGTATATCTGCAGTTAGAATGTAGTTTTCAGACTTTTTTTTCCTCAGATATGCTCCCTTGTATGAGTAACAGCTTGTATGCATAAAGGATGCAGTGGTAAGCCCTGCAGTAACACTTGACCTTAACGCTTTTGGAAACCTAAATGATCTTTGTCATTCAGATTATCTGTTTCCATGTGTTACAACAAAATCCAGGAGATCTGCGAAACATAAATGGTTTCTTGCCAGGACCAGACACCACATTCTTACAGTAAGTTTCCAGACTTTCTCAGGCACCTAGTATACCATTTGGTTTTTAAATTAGTTACTAATTTCAAAAGTTATTAAGTCTCAAGAAATGGAGAGACAGCATTACTACAAAATCGAATTTCCCTAAAACAGAAAGTTTCTGATTTTTCCAACCTTACTCACACTAGTCATACCTTGAAATGATTTCAGTTAGATTTTATTATCCAGTAGGATATTAATCAGTATAAATGAAGTTGGCAGAAGGATCCATAAATTGATTTATTTTTCTTTTGTATGTTCTGTTCGGGTTCAAAGCTTTTGATCATTCAGGGTGAGCAGAGACCATTATATATATATAGTTGTTATCTGAGTTATAACAGATGAAATATTACCCACTTTTTCTGCGTGAAGCCTAATACATTCTGGTTGTTTGAGGGTTTATCTTTTAGAAAACTGTCCAAGTGGGATGCTGAGGAATCTACCAACACATTTCAATAAAATATTCCAGTAGTTAATTACCTTCATTTACAATTTGCATTTTGCTTCCTGTTCAGATTTTTTTAGCTTTGCTTTTCAACCACTGAATCTTGTTATGTCTTTGTCTGTTTAATTAAAGAAACAGGATGCTGTTGTACTAATTTGATACTATGTGTGCTTACAATTATGTCAATATCAAAGAAATGCCTGTATGTTTCTCTTGTTACATCTTCCCCATCACCTTAGTAGTTAGTTTAAGGGAGATCCTGTACCCCTGCTCTTGTTATAAGAACAAATACATTTTCTCAAGAAAATTCAGTAAGTGGTAGTTACTTTTTTATTCCTTCTTTTTCTACCAAGAAAAGAACAAAGGAAAGAAATTCTGCATGCTAAATAAATTTCTCTTAGTGCCACCTGTGGTTTTGCCCAGCCACAATGAGGAAAGTCACAGAGAGTAAACAGTCTCTCCTGTGCTAAAATCTATACAAACTCTGGCATGGCTGCCAGTCATTTCTTGCCTGATGTGAAAAACAAAACCCTGTTTCAGCATTAGCAGTTAATGGTATTGAAAGTGCTGAATAGCCAATTCAGCTCAATATTACTGTGAAAAAAAAAAAAGTAATTTGAGCAATCAGATGGATGAAATTCAATTTTTAAATTATAAAACCATCTTTATGGTTACCGTGTGCTCTAGTTACTATTTTTTGTCATGTGTTTTCTAGCTTAGCTGCATTTGTCAAGTTACTGGTAATGTAGTTATGTTTAATTTCTCCTCTAAACCCTTGCAGAGAGCTGCACATAATTCTGTTTCTGTCATTACAAATTCTGATTCATCAGTTTAGATTGCTGTTCTGAAGTCTTGGTTGCTAGGAACAGTGGTTTGCCTCCTCGCCAGGAATTGAGGATTTGTTTTTTTCCCAGAAGAAAAGCTTGTTATTTACTTGTATGTAATACGTGCTTTGGCTGCATGACTGATATTTAAATCCATTTGTAGTTCAGGTGTTTTTCAAGTAAAAATCCTTCATGACTGAAGCAAGTGGGTCAACACTAAGTGGGTAGAAGTGTCATAGCAAGGGAATACACTTAACATTTAAAATTTAATAAAGGGTGGATCCCTGAATTATGATCCTGTGTCAGAGATTGGCCATCATCCTGCAGTAACGCAATACAAAGGTTTGTATTCAGTCTTACTACCATTAATTGTCATAATAGGTCCATGGACCAGTAATATCATAGTATGTTCCTAGGGGAAGGCTCCTTCCTTCCAATTTCATTTGGAACACCTACTTTTGCACTAGGAAACTTTCCCCATTCAGTATTATTCCTGTTCCATTGGGGGAAAATTTTAAATCTCTGTTAACCTGGAATTCAATTTAATTGTTGGAAAGTACATTTTGGAAAGTCACATCTAAAGATCACCTGAGCAATCTGGTGTCAAAAAGATAGCTGACTGCTCTGACTTGTGAAGCTAATGGGAGATGACATGACAGAAGTCTTTTTTTAATTAGGGAAACCATGAAAGGAAGAAAACATGGGAGCTGGGGAGACAGTTAAGGCTTGGGAAGATGCTCTCTTTTCCCTCAGTCATAAGTCTTCTGACTCAACGCCCTTAAATTAAAACATCAGTTGTTGTATTATTTGCCTGAATTGTGCCATAGACTAGTCTTGTGCTGAAAGAATAGCAAAAAATGGTTCTTTCTGTGTTCTTGTTGTGAGTTCCTAACCTCAAGGCATGGCCTTTGAAGGTTGGTTGGTTGGCTGGTTGGTTGGAAGGAAGGATTATAGCCCTGCATTGCTTGGACCCAAGGCCAGAAAAGCTTTGTTGCGGCATTGCTTCCCCTTTGTTGGGTAAAAGTGGAACAGAGTTAAAGGAGCTGAGGCAGTGTTCAGGCTTTTTGCCTTTCTCCTTATTCTACCATGAAGTTTGTTGCCTGGTGACAAAGCAAGGAGTTCACTGCTTTAGGCACTGCCAGGGCTCTGGACTCAGCCCGTATCTATTCCTGCAAATCCTCCCTGCACCCTGACAAGTGCAAATTTTCTCCAGTCTCAATTACAATGTTACAGTCAATACCAGGTCCATGTTATCTTTTCTCTGTTGCAGCAGTCTTGACTTTGGTCCTGTTACCTCAATGGGCAGTACTCTTCTTTTCCACCTTTATGGGGAAAAAAACAACTCATGTAAGTAAGGATGATGGGAATAAGTCAGAAACAAATTGCATTAAGGAGAGTAGCTGGACCTAGTGAAAATTATCCTAATGCATTTAAAATATAAATGTTACTCTGTAAATGCTTTTTGTTGATGTTATTTAATTCAAGATCCTTCTTGTTTTACATTGGATACAATTAAAAAGCCAGTAATTACCATATATCATATAGAACATAACTATTTAAAGTTTTGGAAATGGTTCTGTCAGGCTCAGCTGGCTGGTTGCTAATGTTTTAAAGAGCAGCCTGTATGAATATACATTTAGACAATCTAAGTGAAAGCCAAAAGGTCCAATGGAGATTTCAAAGCAAAAGTTTGATGACTAATACCATGATACATTTTAGATACCATTAATCTCAGTGTCCTGACCAGAATGTGGGTTTGATTATTTATGTTCTGTTTCTTTCAAATTCCCTTCTATGTTTTGTATTTAACTGTTGCAGCATTTGGCACTGCCTGTCTTAATCCATTTTAGTTGTGATGTAGCAATTCACATAGCACAACATTTTCCTCCAGAGGCATAAACAGCATTTTGCTGTGTAAATTGGCAGAAGGGAGGACAGTTATTCCCATGGTATGCATACAGCCCATAAATGAATCCTTCTGGATAAAAGATGCACTGTAAGTGTAAGATCATTATCAAGACTGTTATAAAAACCTTAGTGCTGCTTGGAGAGTCTTTAATACACTTCTGACACTCTTTCCTTGCTGGCAGTTCTAAGTTCTTCAGTACTTTTTCTGCTCTTCTTTGTTCATAATGTTTTGGAGTTTTATTTAAAGAGAATAAGCTGAGAATCCTGGCTCCCACAGCTAACTATTATTCAGCACAAGCTGGTCCCAGAGCCTTTCCAGTAGAAGCTATTAGCTGTTATAAAATCTGTATCAATCAAAGCAGCATACAAAGAATATACCACTATTTAAAATACTTCATAAGTTTGGCATATAATTCCTCAAGGGATGGAATGGTATTTAGGCATCATGCCTAGTGAACAATGATAGTAACTGTGATTGTCTGAGAATACCAGTCACTGATGTCTCAAATTATCATGATCAACAGAAAGCTAAGTTTTGGCATATGGCTAAGTCTTATGGGAAGTACTAGTTCTTCTACTAACTTGTTATGTTGTCTTTTGACTCCATCCTATTGCCCTCTTCTGCATTTTTTTAATTTTTGTTGCTGCTTTTTGTTGCTTCCTGCCTCATAACTAAAGCTGCTGGAAATTCATTCCTTCCTGGCAACTGGAATCAAAACAAAAGATGGGCTTCACCTCAGACTCAAGCTGCCTGCCTCAAGGGCTGGAAACTCGGGGTGAACGCTGTTACATCCCATGAGTGTGAGAGAAAGCAGGCTTGTTGTTGCCACTGTTCTTGAAAGTCTGAGTCCCTGCATACTCCAAATAGCTTAATATGCTTCCTGACAATGGGAGAGAAAGGGCTGTTAATACCAGAAATGTGCTCTCTCCCCTTCTCACCTGTACTGTCACAGATCTTGTAGTTTCAGCAAGACCCATTGATCTCAGTAAATGAAATGGTTTTCAAATCTATTCCTGTTATATCATCCATGATTTCTGCTTCCACTGTTTTCTTCCAAAGTTTTGTTCAGAACTCCAGCTAGAGGCAAAACCTGATGGTCGGGTAATTGTGGATATTTTGGGCTTATTCTGCATGTTCTTTCTGTTTTTCTTCCAAGTGTTATTCATTATATGATCTTTTGTACTTTATAGTTCTTTCCTTTGAAGTCCTATATGCATTTTACAGAGATTAATGTAATTGGTGCGAGCCTGCTCTGATAAAACAGGTAGAAAGTTGATACCACAGATTTACAGATAGTAAAAGAATAGCATAGTTGCACAGCCAGGGCATAAACTGACTTTTAGTCATGTGCTCTAACTGTAGGTCTAATAGCAGCATCTTTGTGATCTCTTAGGAAAGAGATGTCATATTTCACTTGACTGCTGCCTTTATCTTGTGTAGTCTCCATTTCAAATAGCAAAATTTAGTGTCTTCAATAGTCTTATGGTGTTTTGTTGTGACTGTAATGGTTCTCAGTTTTCCCTGTTACATAGTTCTTAAGTAGGCTGCTTCTATTATGTCTTTCATACCCCAAGAAGGGATTGCATGTCCAAAAGCTTAGTCAAGTTTTTCAAAAAGCTATACCTGACAGTCAAGTAAAAGAAGTTACATTGACCTACAAGCTTTGTCTTGTCCTTAGCTGCAGAATTCTTTAAGTATTCTGACAGAGTGCTTAACAGGGAGTTTCAAACTCAGCCATTAATTTTATATTAAATGCCCAATAATGAAAGACATGTTAGTAGTCAGAATCTGCCAGCTGGTTTTAAGTTTCAGACTTTCAGTTCTGTTGAGAGGACAAGGTAGGGCAGTTTTTTTGGTGATGAAACAGAACATCTTTTTACCCAGCCTAGTCTTCAGTTACAGCAATTTTGGACCTTTCACAAGTAGTAAAGTTGGGAAAAAACCCAAAGATTAAAAGAAAAAAAAGAAAAGAAGTAAATTGTGTTCTTGCTCCTGCAGACTCTGAGCTGGTGATGAATGAATCTTCAGGGGTTTAAAATTCAGTCCAAATGAGCATCCAGCACTTCAGATTGCTATCAGATACATATATGAACCACTCATATCTAGGGAGATCTTACGTAGGTTTACCATCCTGTGCTGTTAAACTGAAATAGTGTGAAAACAACTTTCTTCATTACATCTCACCATTGTTTGTATCAGAAGAGAAATGTGAAGTGAGCTGACTGAACTTTGAGAGGTTTCTTTAACACACTAGGCTCATTTCAGTTTAGAGAGACTGAGAAAATACAGAGATTTCCTGTTTATTCAAGTTATTTTGTCCTTTCCCACATCGGTTGGACAAAAATCCAGAATTTAAATACCTGACTGTGCCTCTGAGCAAAAGAGCATTCTTTTGCTCAGAGACACAATAATAGGCATTTCCAGTATACCCTTATTGCCACTTGTGCATAAACATCAGCCAAATGTTAACATTGCAACCATTTTGCAGCTATTTGCAGCACATGAATTATTTCTTCTCACTTCAATGTGTCATTGCAATTAATTCATACTGGAGAATAAAATTCCACTTTTAATTTAACTAGGTCCATTTAATTCTGACTCCTTGCTGGAATGTAGCTTAAACAATGAGTGCATCTTATGAAAATATACAACAAGAAAATAACATCTGCTGCACTGTGTTGGCAACCGCCAGGGCTAATGAATGGTTGTCAGTATCAAAACAGATGTCTGTTCACAGTTAAAAAAAAAAAAATTCTTTACCAGTTTAAGTAAATTCCTAAATTAATTTAACTCTTATTTGCTGTTTGTGGTTCAAATTGCTTTGCTATGATGGAAGTGTTGGTAGACTGAAAGGTTTCTGTTCCCCTTAAGAAGTCTCACTTCAATGTGACATCTAAGATGCCTTGTGGAATCTATAAGGACAGTTTGATTTGATGAGGATTATCTTGTCAGTAGGAGAAAACTTTCATCATTTGCTGAGTATAATCATCTTCTTAGGAGCAGAATCAGTTCAGAATCCTGAAGTGGAAAATGAACGTTTAAGGGAAAGAACACAAATTGTCATATACAATCCAGTGAAATAAAATAGAAGCTACTTCAGTGCACTCACATTCTTAGCAATCCTCAGCCTCTAGGTCTTGCATCCTCTTACATCTACCCCACTTCCTAGTGCTAACAGTGTAGGTACCAATCCTCAAAACAATGAACAAACAGCATGCAAGGCCTGTAGGCCTCACTGAAGAGGCATTAAATTCTGTTCCTTCTTCCTCTTGAGATAAGCAGTTCCTTTAGACCTTTCTTGGTTATCCAGGTCACTATTAGGAAAGTTCATTTTCTAATTAAGAGTTTCGGTTTTTTCGATTGAGACATTCAGTGTACAGAATCTGGTGAGGGCTGACCCAGCAATGCCAGTTCTAGATTATTTCCCTGAATTTATAGAGATTTTTAACCTTGTGACAGTGTCTTTAGCCTGTCAAGTTTCACAGCTGCATGTCCACCTTCATGCAGATGCTTGCATTAGGCAATGTGTTTTGAACACATTTTTTCATAATGGTGGCATTAATACTTGAATAACCTCATCATGACATACATTCTACCTACATTCTCTTTCCTCCAGCACTTTTTCTCCAAAGTATTTAAGAAGATTAATTGATTTTTCAGAATGAATCAGAAAATTACATGTTGTGTTTTGTCTTTATCATACTCGGAAAATTAGTGTTACAGCATGTCAATAATTCACGGTGACATACAAATTAGACTGAATCCAGCACAGATCACAGAGTGGTGAACAATGCTCATTATTTACTTTAGATTTATGGACATCAAGGGGAATTAAAAAGAAAATCTGTAGGTGTTACCAAGGCTTTTGCTGTTTTGTCAGGATAATCCCCAAGTATTGCGCATAGTTAAACAATTAAAGAGGTTAAAAACAGTGCACAAGCTCAGTGTCACTCCATGTAAACAGTCTTTTACCCCTTGCACTGTGAAACCTGACTGGATTACTGTGTTTTCCTTACTGGAAAGTGCAATCTTTCATTTTGTAGCTCAAGTTTTATATGTATTTTACTGTTTGTTGTACGTATGAACTCCTTACCATAAAGGATTCTCAGTACAATGCTGAGCCCAAACACATGAATAAAACCCATGTGAGGATGTTTTTCCAAATGGTTTTCAGTCTCCACAAAGTAGCTTTACCTGAACTACTTAACAGTTCAGAAGTATGTTTTTAGGGGTTTTTTTACCCTCTGATCTTAGTCTGTAGCAAGCACGATGCACTGATTATCTTGTAGGGGCCACTGAACTCTGACTTCTTATTTCTTTGATGCTTCTTATGTTCATTTGTTTCTGCACTATATCTCCCAGCCAAAGGCAGGAGCAAGAGAAGGGAGAGGGTAAAAATGGAGAGAACTTCCTGTGCTAAGAAATGAACAAAGCCATGAATTATCATTGATTCTATAATTACACTTTGTGGCACATGGGATGTGTGTGGAACCCTGGAAGAATTGTGGTGTGTGAAAAGTTAGTTTCTTTGGCTTCTCAGTCGTTGCAGTGATACACTTTGAAAACAGCCACGCAACTATTTTTGGTGTCAGATTTCCTTTTCAGCCTTGTTGCTCCTTAATCTTTTGCTGGGGTAAGTCTTCAGGGGTTCCGGTCTATAAAAACACTTAAACACTTGTGTTCATGTAATTTTTATTCCTTTCACACAGAGTCAGATAAAAAATTGCTTCCTTCTCTCATGCCTGGTAATAGCATATGCACTTTACAGCCTCACTAAAGCAAAAACCAAGAGACAGAATGTGGCCTCTGCAGTGAGACTGAGCAGAAAGTTTGGCTCACTGTGTTCTGACAGGATGGCAGAACACTCCCTTCTATTCCTGCCTTTTATTCATGTAGAATTGGAAGAACCTCTTTTCTGTATATTTTGTCCTGTGAGATGGAGGGAAAGATAGGCAGTATGTTTTGGGAGCAGAAAGATGTAGATCCCACTTATACAGTGAGAGCTGTGTCTTGAGAAAGAAAGCTTCAGAAAGGACAGGGGCAGGCATTGAGGGGTAGTTGTTTGAACGTGTGCTGTTTTTACACAGAGGCTGAGTAGTTGACAGAGTCCTTGGCAGTATTGCAGGTGGAATCTAGAGCAGGGATGGAAAAGCACATTCTATCATTATACAGCATTAGTGCGTCTGTTACTGGGCTTCCTTGTCCTGTGCTGGTGTGTTAATACACAAGGGAGAGATGAGACAGTGGTGTAGAAATCTCATTAAGTCTCCCAGAATAAACGGTAACCTCTCAAATTCACCCATTCAGGTGACTTGAGGTGACTTAATCACTCTTAATATACACAGGAAGATTTGTAGTAGGGCAGTTTTAATGAGCTCTAAGAGGGGATTGGACCAACTCGTATTGGAAATAGAATGTCAAATTTTCTAATGGGATGGTAATTAGCTCCTGTGACATAGCAGTCGTGATGGATTTTGCATCACTTCCAAGACCTTAAATCTCATTGTGCACTACTCCACACAATTAGTTTTGTCTGCAGCTCATTAAAGTGACTTGGGAATTGCTGGGTGAGGCTGTCTGCTCTGGCTAGATGAGTGCTTTCTGTTTTAAGCTTACTTGTAGTTGACGTATAGTCCTTTTCTACAGAAAGTTCCAAGGTTCAATTTTATTGAAAGTACAAACTGCCTTTAAAATTGCAGATCGCTGGAACTTGTGTTGGCAGGAATGAAGATGCTCTTCCTCGTTAGGGTTTTTCTCTAGGCAGCATTAGTTTTTTCAGTGTGGTCTCTGATAGTCCTGATCACCTATGTCCTCACTGGATCTCCAGTGAGACCTGGCAGATCCCTATGTTCTTGCTACTGTTTTTCAGCAGCGCTTGACCATGTGAGAGTGATTCCCTGCACTATTACACACCACTTAGCCCTAGTGGAGGGTCCTGTAAATTCCACTGAATGCTGCCATGGTACTTTTGGTGTGGCAGAATCCAAACTTCTTAAAACTGTATGTACAACTGTGGAAGGAGTAGGTGCAGCTAATTCAGGAGAAGTTGTTCAACTCCATCTTCTGTAAGTGTGGATTTCAATTGACTTGTGTTCAGTGTGAAAGTGTATTTCTTTCAAAGCTGGCTATAACAAACTGAAGGCAAGTGCTGCAGTTGCTTCAGCACACAAAATTTACAGTGGTCTGGTGAAGTAATCCCTTTCATCCCAAAAGAGATGGACATCTGTTGGACACATTCTCTTCTATGATACCTTTGTTACATGGCGTAACTGGTTTCTACTGATGTGAGAGTACAATATATCTGGTGGTGTTCTCCCATAGATAGACTTGTGTT
This sequence comes from Coracopsis vasa, assembly GCA_026283785.1. Classification (NCBI taxonomy): domain Eukaryota; kingdom Metazoa; phylum Chordata; class Aves; order Psittaciformes; family Psittacidae; genus Coracopsis; species Coracopsis vasa. Next base: position 10,220 of record JANHGB010053784.1, read on the forward strand.
TGATAGGAGTGACCTGTCTCACATCTCAGCAGTGCAAGAGGGAGCTCCAGGAAAATCAAAATCCTGTTTAATTTTGCAAGAGGGAATGTGTCTTATAGTGCCTAGACTGTCGTCATCCCCCATGCAGCCTTTGTACTCTCTACACATCTGCTTCAGTTGTGCCTGATGTGCTGAAGAGATGCTATCCAGAAGAAAACCGCCATCAATTCACTGGGCACAGAAGAAGTTCTGGTAGATCCAGAAGCAGTCAGAACCTGACCTTGGCTGAGCTGGTCGTGTAAAGATACCAAAGCATCTACTATTGTAGCAGGTTTAGTTGTATCTGTTCCATCTCACAGAAAAATAACTGTAAAGGGAATTATTTTATTAGCTATAATTTTAGTTAACCGCTTTACTCCCTGTCAGAATAATCTCGCCTATTTATATGAGTGATTATAGTAACATGAATATTTTAGTATTGTGGTTTCTGGACTAACTTGCTTGTGGTTCATTACAACAAGGTTTTTGTTTGTTTGGCTGTTATAAAACCAGTGGGTTTT
>JANHGB010053785.1:0-16822 GCA_026283785.1 Coracopsis vasa
AAGATCATCTAGTTCCAACCCCCCTGCCATGGGCAGGGACACCTCACGCTAAACCATGTCACCCAAAGCTGGAGCCGGAGCCGCTATCAGTGGGATACGAGGCCTGGTCAGGACGGGCGGGCAAGCTGACGTCATCACGTCAGCAGCGTCGGAGGCGCTGCGGTTGCCGGGGCAACGGAGGGCGGAGCGAGGTGGTCCCGACGGTGGCTCAAGCCCTTGTCGACCCCGGTCCCGATCCCGATCCCGGGCCCGGAGTTGGGGGCGATGCAGCTGAGGCACGAGCGGACCCTGCTGGTCCCGCAGGTCGGGCCGGGCCGGGAGCGGGAAGCGGGACGGGACGGGACGGGACGGAACGGACCGCCACCCGGGTGGTGGAGTTGCTGATGCTGTGTGTGCCCCGCAGGACGGGACCGCGCGGGTGAGCTGTATGGCCTGGTCTGCCAGCGGCGCTCGATTCGCCGTGTGCACCGCGGACCGTGTGGTGCTGCTGTACGACGAGCACGGCGAGCGGCGAGACAAGTTCTCCACCAAGCCCTTGGACGCCAAGGTGAGGTCCCTGCGGGGCCTGCTGCAGGTGGGCAGCGAGCGGCGCCTGCGGGCCGGGCAGTGTGCTTGGTGGGGGGCAGCCTTCCCCTGCGGTCACTCTGCCGTCTTCCCACAGTACGGCAGGAAAAGCTACGTGGTCAAAGGCATGGCCTTCTCCCCGGACTCCACCAAAATCGCCATTGGGCAAACAGACAACGTTGTCTATGTCTACAGGATCGGAGAGGAGTGGTAAGTCTGGCAGTGGAGTGTCCAGCTCCCACTTGGAGGGGGCAACGCTCTCCTTCCCACCATACTGTTGTTTTCTGGGTGTTGATACAATCCACATAAGAGTCCTGGCCTGGTCCTTGGATGATGCACATCGTAGTGCTCATCATCTAACCTGCAGGGAGTCACTCAGATGTTTCTATGGTCAGCAGCAGGTGGGATTTCCTTCAGCACAGCTCTTGTGGAAGCATGCTTCAGCTGAACTTCTGTGGACTTCTGAGTAAAGCCTGTCCCCTGTTCCATAGATGTGGCACATGCCTGCCTCACTTCAGCCTCATTTGCTGGTGTGTGTTGTGCTAAAGGCACGTCAGAATTTTGGAAGCTCATAAGTTGGGGTTTTTTGACATTTTCTGCCAAAAGTTGGCTTGTAATAGTGTACAAAACTTATATGGGCTGTGTTTGGTAATACTAAAACAAACTGAATACAACAGTGGGGTAACCAGAATGTGCAGTATCACTGCCTTCGCAGGTAGTAATGTTTGTCTACCTTTTTCTGCAGGGGTGACAAGAAAGTGATATGCAACAAGTTCATCCAAACGGTGAGATCCAGCCTTCTGTTTAACTCCATTTTCTCCAGCATATGTAGGATAGACAATTAGAGGCCTCTCTTTTCACAGTCACACTGGCAAAACTGTCAATGGTGTTTCATCTCCAAAAGATACAGGTACATCCAAAGACAATCTCTACATTTTGAGACATGTATTACTTGCCAAGCTTCAGAGACCTCCTAATGCCTGGGTACAAACAGTAATTAATTGTTGAATAATTAATGCAATCAATTACAAAACTTTGGGGGCTACTTTAGGACAAAATGTCTTAAGGAAGTTGAAAGGGAAAAGCAGGAGAAATTGTGAGCCCCACAGTTTTTCACAGGTTGGCAACTCTAAGCCCCAGGATTCCTTATTAAACAAAACGTGAAGTGTGTGGAATTCAGTCACACTGCACAGTTTCTGCATGTTTGGCCTCAGGTTTGTAATTTCAGTCAGGTTATTTACTTGGCCTTCTTTGCATTCTGCTGCTCTAGCTCTTTCTGCATGTGTCAGAGAGCAGTCTGCTCATTAGATCTTGGGCAAGGATTATCCTGAGGCTGATGTATCTATGAAAGGCAAAGGTGTTATAAATTCCTTGCATAGAAAGCCACCTGTATGAGAAAACGCAGTGCACTGACTTACTTCTTTTACCTTCAGGAGAAAATGTCCACCAGCTGCCCTAGGCTTTCCAGACAGCTGCCATCACACTGTGACACCCACTTACTCTGTGTCACTAGGGAAGCTTTCTGCTAGGTCGGTCCCTGGAGTAGCCAGTACCAGTTCAGAGAAATCACCCTCCTTGGCCAAATCCCCAGAAGAGAGAGGCAGAGCTGCTTCTGGGGGAGTTGCTGGATTTTCTGTGCAAGGCGTTCTCAAGCTGCCTCTCAGGTGAAAGGCAGCATCAACCTCTCAGACTCTCCTTTGCTGCAGCACCTGGCTAACAGCCTGGTGCAAGGCTGCTTGCCTCTCACAAGCTTAAATGCTGTACACAGCATGCATCCAGTTTTTTGTATTTTTAATATAGTCATTCATTTCTCTTTTCTCTCATTCTTTCATTTTCCCCATGCTTCTCTGCCATTTCTATCATAATAAATCCTTTATTTTTTTCTAATGCTACATGTGTGTTTTTTTGCCAGTGTCCAGTTTTCTACTGTAACTAAATACTGTTGTTTACAAATTTTTTATGTGTTCAGTCAAGATGAGAGATCATTCATTGAGATCTTTCTCTCTCCTGCCATTTTAAAAACTTGTTAAGCACTCTTCCACATCTTATGAATACAGTCTCACTATTCAGCTTTGCTGGCAAACAAGGCATCCTGCTAAAGGGTCAGGATGAGTATGTACAAGTTTGACTTCTATGAACTAGTAGCTGAGCACATTACCACTTTGTGAGGCTGTTTCTAAGCTACTGGGCTGCTTGTGGTTGTGACAGATTGAAAATAAGAGCCTGGCAGATAAGGAGGGAAGCATCTTATAAGGATGCTGGGGACTGTAGTGATAGGACAAGGGGTAACGAGTTAAAACTTAAACAGGGGAAGTTTAGATTGGATATAAGGAAGAAATTCTTTACTGTAAAGGGGGTGAGGCACTGGAATGGGTTGCCCAGGGAACTTGTGAATGCTCCATCCCTGGCAGTGTTGAAGGCCAGGTTGGACAGAGCCTTGGGTGACACGGTTTACTGTGAGGTGTTCCTGTCCATGGCAGGGGGGTTGGAGCTGGATGATCTTAAGGTCCTTTCCAACCCTAATTATTCTATGATTCTATCATGGACCAATTTTTTGAATGGAAATGGAAAGTGTTTCTGAGAAATGTGACAAGGTCTGAAGATTTAAAGCATTTGTAGTGTTCAGCAACTCACAAACCAGAAGTCTTTATGTATTTTTTTCCCCAGCTTTGCATAGAAAATGTAAGTACACTCATTCCCAGGTCAATTTAGGTTATCTTGGAAAGGACTACATGGCTGCTCTGAAGTCCACAAATTTGATCAATTAAAATAATTGATCAAATTTAACTAATTTCATCTATTCTGCATAGGTAAAACCTATGTACGGATGAGGGATGGAAGTCTTCTGCTGGATCTCTGAATGCTCCTGAGAGGTTCTATGATACCTATAGGCAGTTTCCATCAGTACTGACAAAAATGACAGGTCAGGACATTCTTCTGCATGTGAGAGTCATTGATTTGGCTCATTGCTCCAGCTATGGGACCTTTTTCCCTATCACAGACAACACAAGCCTGTGATTTCTGCACTGCCATTAGACATGTACACATGGCTAACTAGGTAGCTAGGTAATTGCATCTGGGGTTTGTAAATCAAGTTGGCAAATGTGAAAGGTTCCACTTAGCAAACTGGGTTTCTCTCATGTTTTTTTATTCCTGTTACTGGTCTTTTTTAAATTGGGGCAAAAAAAAGTCTAGTTTCATAAGAAAACACAAATTAGTAAATTTTACTGTCAGTGAGATGGTCATTTAGTAACCTGCTAATTTAAATTAAGCTGAGGGATAGGAGGAGGGAAGAGGAGAAGTAGCTCAAAGATGTCACCTTCCTACAATATCTGAGAAAAGAGTTTGACAAATCAGTGCTGTCATCAACATTACCCCAAAGAGAAAGGCGTTGCTCTAAACTCAGCAATGATATTAGACACAGAAGAGCTCATATAAGTAGCAGGAAACCAGCCTAGCATGTTTTTTAGTTTTCAGTGGCCTAGAAAGTGGAATATTCTTAGCCCAAGGAGAGTACACAAGGAACAATGCTTTTTGCATCACTTTTAACCACCTGCTTTTGTTCACTATTGCAGAGCAAAATGATGGTTTTGCCTCAATTCGTTGACACTATCACAAAGACAACATCAAGTCACATTTTAGAGTCCCTGCCTCTTTCCACGTTAAAGTTTAGGTCATGGTGAATGTCCAGATCCTCTCCATAATCAACAGAGAGCAACAAACACTTCCCCAGGACTGATTATTCCATCCTAAATGAAACAGCTAGAAGAGATAGGCTGACTAACCTTTCAGGTGTATCATGTTGTCCACTGAGTATAGAGGGATCCTGTGTTGCTAGCCTATCCTTGAAAGCAACAACTGAGAGGAACCACATGGTGGTTAATACCAGACCAATGGATGGTTCTCCCCAGGACACTGCCAAATACCCTGTCAGGAGGTGACATGAACTGTCCCACCACGGTAGGTGTGACAGATAAATAAACTACCAATGTTAACTGGGCTTTTTTGTTTAGGACTGGGCACAGTCCCAGCATCCTGGGAAGAAAAGAGCTGTTCTTGTCCTGCCTGGTCTAGATTCCCAGGGAGAGGTTTCATTAGGCATCGGGTTTTCAATAGGCAGAGGGAACTTAAAGTGCATTTTGAACAGGCCATTTTCCACTCCAAACTCCAGGTCTCCACTCAGGCAGTCATTGGATTTCCCAGCTGCTCTACTAAAAATAAATGGATGAAAATGAAAACTTTCTCTTGGCAAGGATTTTGACAAGTGCCTAATGTAGACCTGTGCTGATGCAGTCAATGAGTAATAATATCAGCAGAGCCAGTTATGGGAGAGGTTTCTATTTTTCCTTTCTCTTTTTCCTTAGGAAGGGGGAGGGCTGCGCTGTAGCACATTATTTACAGTACAACATGATTCAATTGCCAGAGGGGAAAAAAAAGTCAACCCATTGTTTGAGGACTATACATGGATTGAACATTAAGAAGTAAATTTCCCTGCCTGAAAAACGTAACCCCTCCCCTTTTCCTTTGGCACGGCTTCATCTGGAAGCTTTACATCTGAAACTTGGTTTCCAAAGGCAGATCAAAATCCCTGCTCAGGTCAGACAGAAATGAAGGCCATCTCTGTTGCACCCTAAAGAAGGAATTTTTCTGCCTTATGGAGTATGAAAGCTGCAAGAGGAATTGAAACACTACTGCTTCAGGATCTTGCATGTTTTTTCTTTAAAGTCCCTTTGATAGGTTTTTAAAGTGACTGTTATAAACTCAAGGAAGACCAGCTACCTGCAGTGTGATGGGATGTGCTCGGCCTCATTATTGCCATCGTATCCTGTGCCAAGGCCTGTAGGAGATGCACTCTCTACTATTGAGATACCCAGTTCTACAGGCTTGGGTAGTCATCCTTAACACTGTCAAAAGTGGCAACCATGAAATAGTAAATACAAAAAGTAACTTGAAAGCCTGGAAAATGTTTGACAAACCTCACGGTTCTCATCTTGTGAGAACATGCACCAGCACGCACTGGGGACAGACAGAACGAGATCTCTTCTGTAATTCCGAAACCCTTTTGGAGGATGAGGAAAAAGTGTTAGAAAACTTTAGTTATACAGCTTTCAAAATCAAATTATGACTTATTTGTGGCATACTTTGTTCTATGCAGTAGCATAATAGCTGAGTAATTAGTTGGAAGAAAATACTTCTTTTTTTTCCATCAGTTTAGAGACAGTGTTGAGTCTGCCAAAATGAATGAAGCATCATATGCAAATATGGATGCATTGTTGAAGTACAGCTTGCTGAGCCTTGTAGCAGGTTCCCAGACAGGGCTGATAAAATATCTATCTAGAAATATCCAGGTCTTGCAGCAATATCTCACTTGGTATTGCGTGTCATAATCACTGTTCACAAAAAATGGCTGCATGAAGGAAGCATTTGGTTTTTACTTAGCCATTAATGAACATTTCCGGATTTATTTTACTCAGTGTTGCTTTCTCTAACTCAATTACAAGTGCAAAAACAAGATTGTGGTCATATCATGTTTAAACAGGGAAAGTTTCAAACATGAAGCCACATCTATTATTCAGCACCATCTTCTACAAACACTAAAAGATACCCTTTTGAACTTTTGTGGTTATTTTTGACAAAAGACAAAGCTTCTTCAGGTTGAATTTTACTCTGAAACCAGGGTGTGAGCAACGATTACATTGCTTTGTGTGTGGTGTAGTGTTACTGCTTGCTGATCTAACAGTTCAGCAGTAGTGGAAGCAGTAATTACATTCTCTTTTTCCTCCTCTCCCTTTGCTTCCTTCCTCCCATCCCTGAGCACCACCAGACAATCCATCCCCTTCACTTGCTCAAACACACTGGACCTTTTGCTGAGCTACTGCTCTTCTGTATATATTCTGGTATAAAACAACCCAGTCTTACCACAATATTAGTTTCTGTCAGTTGAGAGAGCAGGTCTGGCTCAGAATGGGACCTGAAGTGCCACAGGAGCGGATGGTGGTGGTGGAAGGTTGTAGGTAGAAGTAAAGGAGGAGGAAAGGAGGGAGGGCTGAGACCACCCCAGCTACAGCCCTTAAATTAATTCAGCTGTGCTATCTACCTGTGTACTATGTGCAGCTATGCAGAGATTTGGCTGAGAAGGTTCTCTCTGCAGTCATGTTAGAAATTAATGAAAGAAAAGATGCACTTAAAATAAGGGTTAAGAGGTTACACTGTTTGCATCTTTAGGCATTTAAGAACCTTGGAAATCTGTCTGGATTCGATTAACTTTAATTTCAGACTCATGTTCAACCTTAAGTAAGAGCGTAGTCTCCCAGAGTCCAGTGAATCTGCTAATCTGCTTCCATTTTAATGCATACTTATGTTCTTTGCTCAGAAAAGGGAGAGGAAAGGACCTGATAAAAAATTAATAAACACAGATTAGCTGCGTGCACCAATTCTTTTCTGTGCTGTATCAGCAACCCTGCCTCACGGTCTTCCTATCCATTATCAAACAAGGTTTTCTTTAGACTATGAGATAGATGTGAATTCAGAGATGAAACTTGAAGGTTGGTAAAAAGCCTGAAGTAGCTTGAGGGAGTTAAAACTATTCTGAATTATCATTTTTCTAGGACTATCCCAAATATATGTAAAGGTAGAGATGTCACTCTCCTTATCTGTAAGGACAAGAGTTCAGCTGATGGAAATTGAAGCTGAAAATTGTGCAAGAGTAAAGCCATGGGAAGTCAGGATTATTGTACCATGGGGGATTCCAAATCATGATACTTTCTTCTATGTCCCATTGGTAAGAAAATGAAATAAAAACCCCACCTGCTCAGCCAAAATACTGAGCTGTGCAGGGTAAGTGGAATTGACAATTTCACTTTGACTTCATTTATTTGAATTGCCTGTTTTGATTTGTAATCTAAACCTGGACTAACATAGAAATGTTTTAAATATGGCAACAATACCTGAGACAAGGCATTTTCATTGTAACAATGTATTTAGATTTTTATTGCAATTATTTTGGTTTTTTTTAAAATATTGATAAGATGAAATCACTATTTTCCAAAAGAATAAAGCTGATAATCCCAACTAAAACATTTGGCTTGAATTATCTCCGACTTACATTTATCTAATTTAATAATAGTGTCATAAAGCCACCTGGGATAAAATCTTGAAGCTGAGAAGAGAATATGTGAAGAGAAATGATCTCTTAACTGTACCTATTGGTATTGATTTGCTCTTGGTCTTGCAAGGGTGGCAGTAAAAGTCTTGACCTATCAGCAGTTATTTCTTGTCTTCATTTCTGAATTGGTGGCTTTTTCACCATTCTTTACCTTTCAGAAGTTCTTCCATTTGCTTAAATAGACCTTAGTGCTCCTCCACCCAGTGCTGTGAGTGGCAGAAGGAAGAAATAGCTGCAGTTTCTAAGAATGTGATCACCAGTTCTACCACATGGCACAACATAAATTCTCCTTTCCCTCTGTTTTATTTGTTGTACTTTTTGGAATGTTTTTTTCTGTTTTTCAGGGCTTTCTCTGCTCACACATGTGGCTAGTATGGAATATTTTAAGGGGTATAGGTGTTGATCCATACAAAGACTAAAAGTAAGAAAACATCAGAACTTGCTTTCTTTGACCAACTGTACTAATGCACACAGAAGGACCAGTTGCCAAGACTCCAGTGTTATCCTTCACTGGCCTAGCTCAGGAGGGAAGAGGATATTCATTTTTACTGGCAGAACCATCTGAGACATTCCAGCTTTATGCATGAGGCTCACCTGAATATAAAGAAAAAAAGTCAGATTCCATCTCCTACAAGGCAGGCAATCTGAGTACCTTATTTTGGAGACTTTCATAGGATTGTAAGTAACCATCCAGAAATGGAGGTAAAGAATGAACTAGAAGCATACAAAAAGAGTAAAGCTAAGTTCCTTCTCAGTGACTCTTCGGCACATAAATAGCATTTACCGAGCACGGAGATTAACACCTCACTGAGGCCACTGCTGGGGTGCAGATGTGATGCTTGCACTGCTGCCTGCTTGGAGGGAGGTGGAATGAGCAGCGTCATCTTGGTAAACTCATTTTACCACATCTCATACATCTTTCACAGTAGGTCTGCAAATGCTTTTTTAAAGGCTTCAAATGCAATGAAAAAAAAAAAGAGAAAGCATTTGATTGAAGACCTGTGACATGTACATGCTCCCAAATTTCCTCACTGTCTCTTTTTAATTCCTTACAAACATTTTTTCTTGCAGAAAGAAAGTTTAAGGCATTCATTTTGCCTTTGTGCCCTTCTGTACCCCTTTTCCCCTCCCTCCTCATCACCAGCCTTTTTTAAACCATGTTCGTTCAAGTGTCTCAGAACTAGCACATCTGTACCAGCTTTGTAAAGATAAACAGACAGGTAAAGGAGAAAGATCCCACGAGACTGTCCCCTTAACATTGCAAGATATCAGAGGATTCACATGTTGTGAGAGATGTGTAACCAGTGTCCAAACCATGCTGAAAGCCTTGCTCATTGGCCATACCTCTGGAGATGTCAATCAGCCAGTAAACCAGTGGTTTTAATCTTCCTGGCTCTGTTCATTTATGCAAATAAAGCTGACTCATATTTCAAGAAGCAATAGAATCACAGAATCATTTAGGTTGGAAAAGACCTTTAAAATCATCAAGTCCAACCTGGTCTGCCCTGGTGCCTGAACATGATAAATCCACTAAGGAGATGAGCTTATCTAGTTAGGACCATCAGTTTTAGTTTGATGGGGACAAATCTGGAATACTGACACCAGGCTTATGATCTGACAAAAGCTCTTGGTCTGTTTTTCCATGGGTTCAAGCAAAAATCCATTGCTCAGCTCACAAAAGGTTTAAACATTTGGACATTCATTTAACTTGGGGGAAAAACCTCCTTACAATGTGTTGTTCAGTGCTGGATTTCCATATTCACCAAGAGACCACCAGTAAGAGTTGCCTCCATGTAGGTTAATGAAGCCTTACTGAATGAGATTTGCCAGAAGGCTGCGTGGAGACCTCATAGCAGCCTTTCAGTATCTGACGAGGGCCTATAAGGATGCTGGGGAGGGACTCTTCATTGGGGACTGCAGTGATAGGACAATGGGTAATGGGTTCAAACTGAAACAGGGAAAGTTTAGGTTGGCTATAAGGAAGAAGTTCTTTACTGTGAGTGTGGTGAGGCACTGAAATGGGTTGCCCAAGGAAGTTGTAAATGCTCCATCCCTGGCAGTGTTCAAGGCCAAGTTGGACAGAGCCTTGGGTGACATGGTTTAGTGTGAGGTGTCCCTGCCCATGACAGGGGGGGTCGGATCTGGATGATCTTACAGTCCTTTCCAACCCAAACCATTCTGTGGTTTATAAGATAATGCATTGTCTTTATCTACAAATAATTGAATTATTTGTACATATCTACAAATAATTGAATTACAAATAAACCTTAAGCAGAACAACTTTAGAAATTAATAGGCAAACAGCCATTATATTCAACAGAAGCCTTAAGTAAAAGCTGTATGAATTTCTAGGCTACTCTCATTTTAATTATACTATAATTAATTTGCTATTTCCTGCCTTTTTTCTAGAATTTGGAAGCTCAGCCAAAATATGTTTGGAAGATGAACAAAAGGGTTTGATTTGCTAGGAGACATAACCTCTTTTGGGGCAAAGAGTGAATCATCGCTTCCTGGTCTTTCTCATGAAAAACACTTCCTTCTCATTGTTATAGGTCTCACTCAAACTACTTTCCTGCCTCCTTCTGTCTTGCTAAAGTCTGAGTTTGCAAATTATGAGACCATAATAAATTACAGTGGGCTGGAAAGTAGGGACACTAATGGAATTGCGTCTGTCAGTGGGATGTTGTGTAAGTGCCTCTTCTGCGGCTGTTTATCTGCATTTTAAGGGATTTTCCATGAAAAGTATGATAAATATTCCTTATGCGAAGAGATCTTTTTGCATTAAAAATCTGGGATACTTGTCACAGTGTGTACCCGACAGCAAGCTAGAGGTCAGAAAGATACCATAATGTAAGTAAGGTGTTTTAAAATCGACTCCCTTTCTTGGGAATCTGAGAGTTCTTTTTAGACCAAGTCCTGCATGATATGCAGCTGCTAGCAGGTGGAAATGAGAAAGGCACAGTGTGTGTGGCAGTGAGCAGCACAGTGATGTGGTGGAACAGCAAGTTCCTCATTGCTTGCAGTCTAGTTATTACCACTCCATATTCTCAAGCTGATGAAGTAGGAGAGATGTATTTAATTCCCTTGCTCCTGAATCAGTGTGCGCTGTGGGAGCATGATGTTGTGTCATCCTGCAGCAGCTTAGACTGGCCACTTACAGAAAGACCATTAGTGAGGGAGCTGAAATTGAGATGAGGCATGCCATTGGAAAGATGAGTTTAATGAGAGATGAGTGCTTTCAGGAGCCTTGGAGTCATCTGTATGGCAAAGAAAGGAGGGGAGAAGACTTTTACTGGGCTGCAGGACACACAGCTTAGTGCTTCTCTAGAGCAGCTAGATCTCCAGTTGACTGAAAAATGTGCAGAGCTTTGTTTCTTGGCTTCCTTGGGCTTCCACCAACCCAAGTGTAAAAATTACAAAGTAGGGTCTTGCTGAGGAACAAAAAGCTGCTAGTGAAATGATGTAAGTGCATGTGTAACAGGCTGTATTACAATACAGGCTGTATTCTAATACAGGGAAGAGGGTAGCAAGGGTTAGTTCCTAAGAAGTGCATGTTCTAGTCTCGGAGATGACATGAAAGCTGAATTCCATTCCTAAGGGAAAGAAATGGTGTGTTTCTAAATCCTGTTAGCTGAAAGGAGGGTACTGTTGTGGAGAGTCTCCCTGCATTGAATCAAGTTTGTGTTCTGTCTTTTCAACTGCAAAGCTATGGACACATCCCTTCCAATCTTTGTGTGTGAAATGGCTCTCTGGGGACCTTAATGTTGCGGTTACCATGGGAGCCAATTCAAAGTGGATTGTCATGCCATCATAACCAGAAGATATGTGCAAATTCTATTGTTACGTTTTGCAGAGGTTTGGGATTTTGAATATTTCTTGCAAAAAGAAGTATTTCCATTATTTATATGTGGGTATAATTTTTTTTGTGTTAAACATTTCTGAAATCAGACTGGCTCTGTGGCAGAGAGGACAGCTTGGCAAAACAAGTCAGCTTGAAGTGGGTACAGGTACAAGAATTTTAACTCTGGATACAAGTTTCCTCTGGGAATTGTTGTTCTGTTTGGTTGTAGTGTTTTTGAGTTACCTTGATCCCATTCATATAATGCACTCATCAAAATCCAAGAAGAATCTTTTTTCCTTTCATATTTATATCTCTATCCTTTCCATTGCTTTCATTTCAGTGTCACTTGGCTGACACTGTTACCTGCTGCAGTGCTCAAGAAAAGTCTTCAGCTGAGACTTGGAGGTGCTCATGCGAGAGAAGAGCACTGTGATAAGAGCAGTATGCTCTTGGACCCATGTTTTCATCCATGAAAACGGGATGGTTATTCATGCAGGACCCCTACGGTTTAAAACATCTGCTTGTCACCAGAACCTGTTTGGTGACTTTGGACTTAACAGCTTGGGGGCTGAGCTCTAGACCTTCAGGATCTCTAGGTTCTTGTGCTGACAGTGCTTCTAGCACTCGCAGTATCTCAGTCCACCAGCACAGCGGAGGTGACAGATGTGCTTCTTTGGAAAATTTCTTTGTGTGAAGTTAAATCAAATCTCTAAATTTTAATTGCTAATTTCTTTTAGAAAGAACTGTTTGTCTCTGACCTACATATGGGACTCAAATATGACTTTCTAGCTCTCAGAAGACTTCTTGTTGTTGAAAACCTGAAATAGTGTTAAGACTGCAGGAATGCTGTTGTCTCTTTTCTTGTGACTTTTGTTTTTTGTCTTTTCTGCTGGTAGTGTGGACTTGAACTCTTCATGGAGAAGAAAACTACATCAACAAGTGGAAAGTTAGGAATTGCTTTATCAGTTGCTGTTTGTAGGTCTGCTAGGGGATTATAGGAAAGATATATTTTGTGCAGAACAGATTATTTTTTTCTTATGTTCTATCTGTAGGAATATTGTTTAAATAGCTCTTTTTTGATTGGGTTTTGGGGTTTTTTTTTCCTCATTACAGAAAAGATTCTGGTCTTTGAATGAGAATTTTTAGTATTAAAGCCTGTAGATTTTGATGACTTGTCAAAAAACAATAACAAAACCCTCAAACAACTCTGGAAAACAATCTTGTTCTATGCAGAAGTTCTGCAATGAATAATTAATTCTTTGTTCCAGTGTTATTGGAATTGTTTAATCTCTTTAGCTCATTTCTGAGGAGGAAATGCTTTCTGTCTATTGAGTTCACAAGCTATTAAGAAAACTTAACTGTATCATTCTGTAGAGATATGGTATTTTCAAAATAACATCACTATTAAGGTAATTTCATTCAGATTTTATAAAATATTCTAGGCAGGCCTGTTTCAGGAACCAGATGTAAGGATAAAGATATGCACAGCTGAGGAAGTTAAATTGGAGCGAGAAGTAGAATATTGCCAAGGAACTCAAAAAGAGATGCTGTAGATAAGCATTTGGTGAGATGACCTGAAGATGAGTCTGCAAAACAGAGGGGAACCAAAGGCTGATATCCTATATCAGATAATAAACTGATAGTTCTCTTATTCAGGGATTCCAAAATATTTCACAAGCAACAGTGAATGATTTAGTTGTACAGTCATGGTGTTGTTCAGCACTAGTATGTTTAATAAAATCTTCCATAGATATTTATGGTAGGACAGTGGTTAATGATTTGGCTTTTGGTTCAGTAGAACATTGTTCCAAAAGGATAGAGCCATTCTTTTCAGAAGAGACTTTTAATGGGAGAGGAGGATATTGGCACTAGTCTGTGAAATGAACTTCTATTGCACATGATGTGCCTGAGTGCACCTTTCATTCAGGGCATATGCTTTGAGCTTCAAAAAGAAGCTGTTTTTTACCTGTTTAAAACCTATACTCTCTCAAAACAATTCGTACTGCGGTGCATATGATTCTCCCTCGGGGAAGAGAGAGAATAAACTGAACATCAGATATTAACTGCAGCCCTTAGTGCACTGCTGGGAGGCACTTGGATATGACAGTGATACAGGCAGTGTCAGAAGCAGTGCAGTGCAGAAGAGAAAGTATCTGTGCCAGCAAGTTATGTTCAATGTTCACTACAGTATTTTTCTAGAGCACAGCTATGTTTAAATATATAAGCCAAAAGCATTTTTGCTCCACACCCCCCAGCTACTCTGCAAATACAACACCTTGTGGTTCCAGCAAAAGCAAGAAAGTAAGGAGTTAGCTCTTTTTTAAGGTTGAGGCGAGCCATCTCTGCCAGGAAAACTCACCTCAGCATAGCTGGTAAGCTCCTGCCATCATTGTGCTGTTTGCTGAACAAAGCATGAATCCATGAACTAATAAAATACAATTTCTCAATTGATTTTTATGGACAGGATTTTTCCAAAACTCTTTGGGATTTAGGAACCTACTTGTCACTGACTTTCCTTGAGGCATAAGCATTGATTCTCTGAGGCTATCTGGAGAGCATCTGAATGCTGTTGCATCATCCTTCTGAAGATGCTGGCAATGCAGTATAAGCAGTGCATGAGGCCTTACAATCAAGGGAGAGAAATGGTTTACTTATCAACTGTGTATCTACTGGGAGGAAAAAGGCTGCCTTCACAATGCCTGCAGGGTAGACAATAGCAAAGGTTAGGGACTTGCAATGAAAATTGCTGCCAAATGAAGAAAGTATGTTGCTGTTCATAGAGTGCTGGTATATATGCCTTATATACCAGGTTCTTGGTGACTATTTTTATCTAAAATTCCCATGCTTACTCTGAAATCAAATGTAGAGTTTTTTATTTGGGTTTTTGTTGTTTGGGTTTTTTTTTGGTTTTTTTTTGTTTTTTTTTCTGGACAGCAGGAAAGACGTTACGAGTCTATGGCTTTCCCATCTCTTTTTATTTTGCCATAACAAAGCTGCCCTCTTCAATCTATTGTTTTGATTTTTGAATTAATTTCTAAAAGGATTCCTGACAGAGAATTTTATATTCCTAGCAATGAAAGACTGAGCTGTAAAAGCACTGTTTTAATTTAAGAAACTTGATCTTTAGAAATGCTATGTCTGCATGGGCACTGTATGTTAGTACTTTGGGCGCATTCCTGTGCTGATTTCTTGTCAAAGATAGGCTTCTATGCCTCGTTCAAAGAGACTTTTACTTCTTTTTGGGGCCTGAAGCCAGTACTGTCGTAAAATATGATAATGTCTTCAAACTGACAATTACCTGGAGATATTTTTTCTTGGATAAATCCCTTTGCCTTTATTTTCCTGTCCTGTGTGCAGAAACAAGGCAGCGTTATAATTCTCATCTACTGTCTGTTTTGTCTGACCCTGTTCTATGGAAACCCTTCTTCAAGGGTCACAATCATGCATTTGAATTGTGACACCGTATGATCATCTCTGCTGTGCTGGAAGGGCAACATAAAAATGACAGAAGCAACGAGACAAAGTGCAGTGTGAACCAGCTCCAGTAGCTTAGTTTTGAAAAGCTTTGTTCAAGGCATCACATAAATATGACAGAAGATAGTTTTGTGGTTTAAAAAATGAAGAGAGAATTATATAGGTAATCTTTGCAACCTAGTAAAAATATCATAGTACATAGAAATTGAAGTGTTACAGCTTCCTGTGATCTAAATTGGCATCTAATCTTAGTAGGTGAAACAACACTTGAGGATGTTGTTTATAGTGATTGCTTTTTTATCACTTAAGAACAAAGTGGTGTTTTGAAAACCTTCATTATGCGAATCAGGCAAATGAGGCAATTCAGGTAATAAGTAAAATCTCTGAAGATGAAGGAATCTCTGTGCTTTACTTTGTATTTATAATTGGCCCAGACCTTTATTTTTATGTTCTGAATCACAGTCTGAAAACTACATTGGGAGGAGGAGGGGAACAGTTTGGTTATTAAGAGTAAAACCTCTTTCTGCTTACAGCCTAAATGGTATTTTGCCTATTATCTCTTTACCACCTCCCTCATACCCCAACATCTCCCCGCCCAAATCAACAAGTTGCTTTTCCTGCCAAGGAAGTGCTTCTTCGCTGCTACAGGGGTTGCCTCAGCTGTGGAGCAGTTTTTTTATGGTTAAGAGTGAAACCTTCAACTTATGTTAATTCTATGCAACTAAAGCTGCCTAAGAATTAGGTATCTAACCAGTCATTTAGGGCTTCCTTCTGCAGATGGCAGGGGGAAAAGAAGGAGAAAGGGAACTTGGAGAGGAAGATTCATCCCACCTCAAATAGGGCTTTCCTCAAGATGGGCTGTGTTGTATTTGCTGTTTCTTTACTTTGGTTATACAAGGACCTAAGACTTGCCTTTAAGAGTGCTTCTGGCAGTTAAATGGTTTTATACAGGTATTTGTGTGTGCAACTTGAATCCCAAGCATAGTCCTTAGAGCAATAGCTGTCTTTATTACAGATGGTGTACCTGGAGATGATGCAGCATTTGCAACCAGAGACATTTTACTTTCGAGGCTGATGCTGAGTTTGTAGGGTTCTCATGCTGGTAGCTTACATGTATTTAGCTGAGTGTGGTCATAGTTGTCTGAAGGAAACTCAGCTTCAGGATCTTCTGCTGCTCAGACAGATACTATTTGCTAAGACTTCACAATGTGCTTGGAAGAAGCTCAGCCTGTTTGCTTGGACAGTTAACTGCTTACTGGAGTAATGATAGAGGGTGGATTTTGTCCACGTGTTACAACAAAATTTTCATAAAATCTTAGAAGAAAAAAGAGCTTTTTGAAATAGGAGCTTATGTTATGTAAAATAAAAAGTTGGGAGCTGGGGGTCAATTATTTGGGTTTTGTGGTGTATTTCCCTCACTTGAATTCACTGAGTAATTCCCCTGTTGTCTAAGTTTTACAGAGCTTTCAATGTCCAGCTAGCATTCCTACTAGTAGCTTGTTATTCATTTGGAAGATCAGCTATAGGAGTGAGTGGTTACCTAGCTGTTCTACCAGTTCTTGCCAATGTGGGTATATTCTCATGTTGTGGAGCTGGTTAAAAGAAGAATGCATGAGGAGCCCTTCTGTAAAGGTTTCAGCAAGTTATAAAATCATAGAATAGTTAGGGTTGGAAAGGACCTTAAGGTCATCTAGTTCCAAGCCCCCTGCCATGGGCAGGGACACCTCACACTAAACCATGTCACCCAAGGCTCTGTCCAGCTTGGCCTTGAACACTGC
>JANHGB010053786.1:0-13658 GCA_026283785.1 Coracopsis vasa
GCTGCCCCATCCCTGGCAGTGTTCAAGGCCAGGCTGGATGGGGCTTGGAGCAACCTGGTCTAGTGGAAGGTGTCCCCTATTGAGCTTGTGGTTGAGAGAAAATGTTTTCCACCAGACAAAATGCACTGACTCTATGGCATTTGTATCATCATCAGTATAAGCTTAGACTAGGCAACAATCTTAGATGTAAAATTCCCTCCCATGAGGTATTTTATTGTTCATATCTCTTACAGTCTCGCAAAATCTGCTGCTTGGAAGTTCAGGTGATTGAGAAGAAGAAGAAAAAGAGGAAGAAATCTGTATCAAGTGAGCTATCCATCAGCTATTTTTAAATCATGATGTGCTCATATAATGAACGCAATTGTTTTAATGTAAGAATCCAAAAAACAAACCAACAACAAATCTGAAACATGAGAACAGCCTATGATCTGTAAGAATCTTTGTTTCCAATTCTGATGAGAAAACTTCTTTCTGCATATTTCTTTGCATCTCTTCCTTAGAGAAAGAATTCTTCTTTAAAGTGCAAGGTTCTTATGAGGGCACCCAAGACATTACACTGGGATCTGACCCGCTCTTCAGCTGCTCTTCCCCTGCCAAATTCCACTATGCCAGATACAAGCAGCCAACACTGGATGTTACACTACCAGGGAAGAAACAACCTCCTGTCATTGTATGTTATAAGTGGACTTTATAATAAACACAGTCGTGTCATGTAAAGTAACATGCATCATAAATAATAATAGTAATTTGCATTGTGTAAGGGGAGTAACATTCCTTACAATATGACCTTGGACACATTTGTATTTTTTCAGTGCTTCTGTGCATATGATACCGGCTCTCCAAATGTGGAACTTCATTCCATTCCAAGCGGAAAAAACATGATCTTAGCAGAGGTGAGTGCCTGCTCTTTTGTGGGGTGATTGCTTTTCCCCTTCTCACACACCAGTGGGGCACCTGAACTAATTGGTACAGCACCAATCTCTTGCTGATGCTGACCATGCTTTGCAAAGCACTTTTAGATTCATGGTTAAAAAAAAATCTATATAGGATGAAAGTATCATGGATGTTATGGGATATAAGGCAGAAAGGGAGGAGCAAATGCTGCTGTGTAGAATAGTAGTGTGGCTGCAGCCTGGCTGGCTAATGTTGGTAGAGATGGGTAAGGCGTACATTATCATTACTTTCCTCTATACCCACTAGTTGTCCTAAGACATTACATTCACCAGAAAACACTGGGAATTACTGAACAACTTCCCTGACAATAAACCAATAAACCACTACATCTGTTCACATGTGCTCTTGGATTATTCAGAGCTCCCAACATATAATTGCAATGCTAGAAAAGCAGAAGTTAAATTCCTCCTGGGGCTGCAAGGGAGGAATACTCATGCTTTTACTGTTTTCATTCTTGCTTTTCAGGATAAAGGATTTGATTTATATGCAAAGGCAGAAGACTGGTAAGAGACTTGGCTAGTCTTGGAGACTAACTTGTCCTTAACTTAACTCATTTATCCCTGGCTCTTTACTGGGAGGAGGCACTCACAATAGAACAGTCGGTTGTGTGACTAAGTGATGTGGATTCACATGCGCTGAAAGCTAACTATAGGTTCAAAATTCACAGCAAGTGTATATAATCCATACTGAGATATGAGTAACGAAGAAGATGCATAAAATAGGAGAAATAATATTACAAGCCAATTATGCTAGTCAGTGTCATGCTCAGCAGTCTTTAACCTTTTCTTTAACACTATGCAAGAGTGCAGCTGATCTCCTGGTACTGTTCATCAGAAGTTGATAAACTTTGCTGTCTAATCCAAGAAAAATGTAAGAGCTTTTTCCTACAGCTCTCAGTGCAGGCTAAAATATGACAGAATCCAGACAGCAGACACCTCAGAAATTATCTGCAAATGTCCTTCCTTAGGTTTTCTTTTGATAGCTGCTTAGACATTTAGCAGTCCCTTCTATCATTCTTTCATGCAGCATGTTATACCTGCTTTGGAGCGTTGGAAAGGCTCCTTTTATAAATGTAGTACTTTGTGTGTCTGATTTATTTTCTTCTATTGGAAACTCTGAGCTTATCTACCAATAATAATCCAGGACTTTCTTTTTTCCTGATCTCTGCTCCAGCCCAGACCACCTTGATGTGCGTTTGGGGTTTGACCTCTGCATGCAGGAACAAGACTTTCTACGTAAAAGGCAACGCCATGTTGCTTCTGCTCTGAAGAAAGTCCTGCAGCTGGAGCATGATTTGCTGGACCATGAGGTCTGTAGGGCAAGCATCAAAAACATCTAACAGATCCTTAGCAGTGGGAGCATAATCGCAGGATTTTTCTTCCCAGTTAATTTTTTTTCCCTGGTCTTTCCTCATCTTTAAAATTGTGTACACTCCCAATACTGCCCCATACCTCTCATTTCACCCTGCCATTTGTGTCCTTTGCAGTTGCTATCTGGAGTTTAGCTCTTTCCCTGCTACACCTTCATGGCAATCTCGGGTAGATATTCCTTATAGAGAAATAGCTTCTTCCAGTCTTTACCCTATGATTGTTATCCTTTTTGGGTAATCCTTCCTTCTCTCTTTGACTTGTGAGATTTCTTTTTAATTCTTGCCTTTACAACTTCTTTTACCACTCTTATTCCTTTGGTTTGCATTAATGCATTTTTATTTGGGTTTTACAGGATATCTGTATTGAACACTTTGGAGACAAGTTATCTAAACAGGAATTGTCATTACTTTTATCTTTATTCTCCTTTATAAAATAAGTTGTAGCTTATTTTTCAGTAGAAATCATTCGAAAAGAGGTCTGTGTTTGGGCACGTGTGGTGGTGTCAGGCTTTGTGTATCTCTGCTGGGAGCCCCAGTCAGCTGCAGTCCACTGTGTGACGCCAGCCCTTTCTGCTCATGTGTTGTACAGACCCCAGTGGTGGCCATCATGACTACGGGAGGAGGGATGAGATCTTTGACCGCACTTTATGGCAGTCTGCAGGGGCTCAAGAAACTCGATGTCTTGGACTGTGCCACGTACCTGACTGGCTTGTCTGGTACTACGTGGTAAGTAGGTCTGGGCAGCTCTTGGCTGGCATCTTCCTGGTAAAACGAATGCACTGAAGTAGTCTGGGACTAACATGCAGTAGTCTACCTATAATATCATCAGCAGACCTGGTTTTTCATCTCCTTCCAAAATTGACAGATTACATTCTTTTCATGGGGGAAAGAGACATAGCTTGCAACAACATGAAAACAAGTGTTTTGTTGAGAATGGCTTATGAAAAATGGCTCAAGCCATTTTGACAGCTATCTTGACTGTGACTTTAAAGGGAACATGATAGTTTCTTAGGGAACCAAAGACAGGAAATCTTTATTTAATTTCAAATCAAAAACTTAAATTAGAAACCTAAAATACAACCATTGCCTGCTTCAAAACTTGGTGTATTTTTTTTCCCTCTTCAATATATATTTTCTCTTCTAGGACCATGTCAAACTTGTACAGAGATGCTGACTGGTCACAAAAGGATCTCGACAACCAAATCAGTGAAGCTCGAAAACATGTGACAAAACACAAAATAAATTCCCTTTCCTTTGAGTACTTGAAGTATTACAGAAAGCAGCTGTCTCAAAGGAAAAAAGAGGGCCGCAAAACGTCTTTTATAGATCTCTGGAGCCTTGTCCTGGAATCTTTTTTGCATGATGGGGTACAGTATGTCATAAAGCAGCTTTTACAGCGGCTTACCATTTTCTGAAAATTAATTTCTGGAGAAGATATTCTCCTTTTTCTTCTGACGGACGTAGTTTGTCACAAAACTGTGTGATTGTGCATGTGCAAATGCACAGCCATTTCCAAAACATTTGGTGGCCGTCATTTAGATGTCCAACCATGGTGGAAATCAGTATCCTTGCTTATGAGATTTTGGATATGTTTTTCTAAGAAAAATCCAAGATTAACATTTTGGAAAAAAAAATATTTTAATATTTTTGTCTTTTTCTGCAAGTATTTTATTTCAAAATAACAAAATTACAGACATTATCTTAATGCCCATGAGAGGTAGTAACAAACGGACCTTCAGACTTTTGAAATAGCTGAGAGGCCTTACATAAGCTTGCAACATAATGCATTAAACTGGTTTAGTCCAAAAGTATTGTTTTCTGCTCTTCATCATTTCCTTCTATTTTCATCCTAATGAGTCATTAAATAATCTGGCATCAGATTAAATGCCTGCAGATATTTCAGTAACAGAATACTTACAAGAATTTAGAAAAATATGGAACATTTCATAATTTAATCTCAGCACACACTATACTTTAGAGGCAGAAATTGTTCTGCCCTTCAAGCTTAGAAACAGAAAGAACATTGTTGTGCTAATTTTCATCTCAGTGTAACCATATTTCTGGGATCACAGAAAGACAACCACAGACTCTCCGACCAGCAACGGGCCATTGATCGTGGTCAGAACCCATTGCCTATCTATACTGCAGTCAATTTCAAGAGTAATTATAGCACTCTGGATTTCAAAGGTAATTACAAGACTTTTGAGAGTCATTTGTCTTTATATTTAAGGTGGTAAATTCATGGACAGTCTTTTTAGATAGTCTAAAAAAAGCCCTCACATTTAAAGATGAGATCCTCAGCTGATCTGTATTCATACAATGTCCTTGCTGTCAAGTAAAAGTTTGCCTATGCAACAGGTTGAAATATATTCCAAAGCCTTTTCATGTTCAAGAGTTTTCATTTGTACTTTGACTTAACTGCAGAAATTATCTAAATTTTTAACTCCTTTCCTTCCCATAATAAAACCAGCATTTTTATCTACAAGGGTAGTAAAACACTGTTCTCTTCTTTGTGTTCCTTGTCACAGAATGGGTGGAATTCACACCTTATGAGGTGGGATTGCAAAAATATGGAGCTTTTGTTCGCACTGAGGATTTTGGCAGTGAGTTCTTCATGGGTCGGTTGATGAAGAAGATCCCTGAATCCCGGATCTGCTTCTTAGAAGGTAAGAAAGATCTCAAAACCATCTGAATGATTTATTTGTGTATTTATTTGTGAGCTATATAAACTAAGGACTAATAGAGCGCTGGTGCACGACTGATAGGGCAATTTCACCAGAGAGGATAAACATTTCATTGATGAATTAATAACTACTATAATGGGTTCAGTTCACTGTAAAAAAAAAAAATTCAAAGTGACAGACAAATAGTTATTTTCTTTCTTAAAGCTAATTTTGAATAAAAATTTAATATTGCTTCCAGTGCCACAATAAAATTCAGGTCCCTGGGAATCCATGGCTCTCCTCATGCTACTCCAAAAAGGTGAACATCCTCTTGCCCATCTCACAGATAGTCAGTAATTTCTGTGCTTCCTGTAGACAGTTTACATGAGCCTTCTTGCTGATTCCTCCCTGCCTCAGAATACATTTGAACACACCAGGTCCCCCTGCTCCAGAGAGTTGCACATCACTGTCTCCAGTTTCCACATTGCCTGGGCAAGCCTGGGGGGAAAACGGTGTAGTCATATCTAGAAACACTTTTATTATTGGCTGAAGTGGAGCACGGATACATGTTTTCCAGATGAAGACGGAAGTTGTCAACTTGTGACTGATTCGAGATGCAAACTTCGGTTTCTTCAACTCGCCACTGCACTTAGAGAGAGGGAGACGCTGCTCTATTTTAGCCTAAGCCTATGTTGGATGTATATACATTTGCACTTCCTGAGCCAGAAAGCTGTGAGAAGTTGTGCCCTAAGGGATAACCAAAGAAACTTTCTCAAGGTCAAAAATGCATGGTCAGAACTGATCTCTGTGTACGTTAACAGGCTTGTTCTCAAAAAGGGAAGCCTACGAATGCAGAGGCTGTAAGATCACTTTGAAGTGAGGTCATTTCAACATAATTTCCAATCAAATTTCTCAGATTACAAACTTTCATCCTTTATTTTTATACAAGCCCTGAGTACCAGCAGCCAAATAAGAATGACGCATCATCCATTTAAAACAAACTAAGGAAAAACATAAGCCTCACAAATTTCTTCTCATGATAACAGTTTTTCAATTCATGATGTGTGGATGTTATGAGTGAACAAGTTAGAAATCTCTTTCCTTTTTACAGGCATGTGGAGTAGTTTATTCTCATTTAATGTATTATATATCTGGAATTTGTCCCATTCATCTGAAGATTTCTGGCATAGATGGACCAAGGACAAAATCGAGAATATAGGTAAATTATCATACTTCTTCTTTACTGTGTATGTATGAAAAACTATTTTAGAAAATAGTTTTTTTCTAAAAAGAAAAAACTAATAGAAAATGTTAGAAAAACTATTATACCCATCTGCTACATGAGATGTGCACAGTACATTTGGCATTTTTTGGAGTGTTTCTTCAAAGGCCATGTTGCCTTTCTGGAAGGAATTGGATTCAAAATCTCATACTGCAAAGCATAATTGCATAGTTTAAAAATCTTCAGTCCTGTGAACTGTGTGCTCACTGGGGGCGCAACACTGATGCTGGCAGATGAGTAATATGTTCAAGAATAATAAGATTCATCTGTAATTATTAATGAAGCAGAAAGATTTTGACTATGACTACAGTAAGTAGGACCTACTCTACTACAAATAACTACAACAGTTCTCCTTTTCCAAAGCCTCCATCCACTCTGCTCTACAAGTTTGCATATGTCCAGAGTAAATTTTTATTGCTGCCTGATATTGTGTCTTGTTTTTTTGTCCAAGTCTGGACTGCATAAGGAATGGTATTTGGCTAGTAAGAGCAGCATTGTATTTTCTTTTTCTTTTTGTCACTCGTGCTCATTGAGTTTTTTCAACCTAGGCCTTTTAAATAAAAAAACCCACTAATTTTTACTACTTACCTTGATACCTTTGGGGATGACCTTGCTCTAGGCAGGTAGGATTTAACAGGATTTAACATGTTTTCCCTGTGCAGAGGAGGAACCCCTCCTACCTCTGAAGCCACACGAGCTGAGGACTCGCTTGTTCACCCCTCCTGGCCCCCTCGGCAGCACTCTCCGCAGTGCTCTCACTGATCGCGCCTGCATTGCCCAGGACCACAATTTCCTAAAGGGCTTCCAGATGCATAATGACTACCTGGAGAACAAGCACTTCTGCAGATGGAAAGGTAACAGAAGACCTGTGTGCCTGGGAAGAGAAAACCCAAATCTGATATTAAACCCATTCTGCAGGGTTAGAGGCAATGTTTGGGCAGAAACACTATTAGATAAATCAGTTGTGGCACACTGCGATGTAGCGTAGTGTAGTGTTGAGCTCTATGCCAATGGTTTGCTGGTGGCACACACCTCCTGAGGCAGGGGCACCAGCTCCTGGTGGTGGTTCTCCCTTTTTCTGTTTGAAGACACACTCAGTGGGAAGGCACAAGAAACTCGCTTTGTAAATGTTGCCACTACAACATACAATTGCATGTGGCTGGAGTTGGGAGAGCAGAAGACAAGGGATATGGTGAATCTCTCTTTCCCAAAGATGGTAACCAGTTAGGACTCTGTGGTCATGGTGTAAAAGGGAAAAAGATGCTAACCAGTTTTACTCTATTGCACTTATAGCAAGAAAAATCTTTCCTTTTAGATACTGTGTTAGATACATTTCCCAACCAGCTGACACAATCAGAGGAATTCCTGTCTCTGGTAGATACGGGATTTTTCATCAATACAAGCATCATGCCACTTTTAAAACCAGAAAGAAAGGTGGACATCATCCTGCATTTAAATTACAGTGCAGGATCCCAGACACAGGTGAGAGGAATTGAATCAGTCTCTATTTCTTCTTCAACAGCTGAATACTTGGAAGTTTGTAACACTTAGGTATTTTCTATACTGTTCCTACTAAAAATCTTGATCACTAGCATTTGTAGCTTAATTCTGCAGATACTTCATTTATAGGCGGTGCATATTCTCATTTGTTTTTCTTGTATGATACAATTGTTTTGTGCTAAGACACATAGAAAAGAAAAAATGTTCTCTCCAATGATGCAGTGCTTTCCAATAGGGGTTTCAGAGTTTTCAAGCAGCTAGCTTGGAAAATGCCCCTCTTGTTACTGGACTTCAAGAAATCCTGATCCCTGAAATCCTCTTTAAATCTTAGTACTGTTCTGTTCATTGAATCAGGCTCTGGACCAGACCTGCAAGTACTGCTCAGAGCACGGAATCCCTTTTCCCAAGGTGGACTTGAGTGAAGAAGACAATAAAAACCTGAAGGAGTGTTACCTCTTTGATGGTGCTGAGACACCAGGAGCTCCAGTACTGCTATTTTTCCCACTAATTAATGATACCTTCCAAAAATACAAAGCACCAGGTAAGTAATCAAATATGTGAAAAAAAGGTTTACACCATGGGCAGCCTTAAAAGAATGCTCCTTATTAAAGACGTGTATTTAATACTCTAACCCCTGGAGTTCACGTTGGCTCATTTCAGTACATCAAACCTTGCTGCTGCTTAAAGTTACTTTTTTTGCCCACGTCAGATTCAATGCTGTGGCTGTGCTGTTTTGATCCCTAAGACAGAGATAGTTTGCAGATAACTTTGATGTATCTTCATGAGCCACAGGTAGAGCTCAAAATTGCAGTGTAGACCAGTGTAAGAGGACTAACACCATTTTTCTCCCCTTCTCATGTAAAGCATCTGATATCCACCTGAAGCAGGGACTGAGCTGTCAGTTTGAAAACAGAATTATTTGTTTAATAAAAAAATTTAAACCCACAAGAGTAATTTAGACTATGAACTCTCTCTACGAAGACACATCTCTTTTCCCTGCCCTGATAAGAATTTGCTTGCTTATGACCAGAGTAGCTCGCATTGCTCAGCAGTGATTTGTCACCCATTCCTCCTAGGTCAGAAGCGCTCAGAGTCAGAGATGGATGATGGCAAAGTTGATCTCTATAGCTCCTGCTCCCCTTATTCAACATATTCATTTCAATACACTGAGAAGGTATATGACCGTCTGGTTCATCTGGGTGAATACAACGTCCTGAATAACAAAGACCTCATTATGAAGGCCTTGCACACAGCAGTGGCACGGAAGAAGCAGAAAAAGAAATAATGTCAGACAAAGAAAGATGTTATTTTGTTTCAACCTGCTGAGAGACTGAAGCTCCCTTACAGGCAACCAGCAGGCTTCAAAGGAATCCTGCTCAACCTCACTAAATGGCAATCTCAGATGGAAAAAGGAAAGACTGAAAAGAAACTTTTTCTCCAAAGAATTTCACTGCAGCAATGCATTGCAATTCAGCTGCAACAGTGGAGTCCAAGTCATTGTATGGTGCAGAAGATGGGCACCCATGAAGAAGGTGCTAAAAGGGTGCTAGTTGCCTTGAGAAAGTGTTTGAAATGTTTGTCTAACACGTTCAAGGCAGACCACATTAAAAGCATATTTTATTACCTCTGCTGGTGTTTTGCATTTGTGAAGTGGTAATGAGGCAAGCAGCAGTCTGTGGAACAGATTTGTGACTGGGACCATGACGTATCATAAGCAAGTGTTTAGAGAAAGAGAGGCAGATGTCATATGGAATCCTGTGGGCACAGATCGCCTCCAAGGGAGGCTTTGGACAGAGGCAGAAAAGACACAGGCCATGGGTACCAGATCAACCGAGAAGGCAAAAGCGCTGATGAAGTTCTCCACTGCTTGACTGCCAAGCTCCTCTGTGCACTTCCTCACTGCTTGTTGGCTATCCATCCCTCTTCCCGCTATCTGTGTGAGTGGTAGTGATGTAGTAACTAGAAATACAAGCTAAACAAAGCAGCACTGCTGGCTTTAAAACCCACCCCCAGAGCAAGAGCAACAATATGCAGGCCCTTGATTTCACCAGCTCTCCCTGCCTTTGCTGTTGGCTGGGTCTTGCATGAGCTTGACACTGGCAGAATTAGGAGGCAACTACATGGGGGATAAAGGGTTTTACATGATCTTGGTGCAAGAAGGATGATTTTGTGTTTTGCAGTAGGGCATCTAAAGAGGATCTTCTGCTCTAGGAATCTTATTCTGCCCTATTGAGATAAGAAAAATTTATTCTAGCTATGGTGTTCCATTTAGCCATCTGTGAAGAAGACAAGAAAGGTGCAGACCTACAGAGACCCCTGAAAGCTCTAGGAAGGCTTGTTATAGCAAATATATCCCTCTGCATGAGTAGTTTCTGCAGGAGGATCTGTGCCTCTTGAGCAGTAATTTCTCTTGGACTAGCTCTGCATCAAACCCAGCACATACATGCACACACATGGCATAATTTGCCCATTTGGGCCAAATGTGCCATGATGAGAGGTTGCCTAACCTAGGCTTTTGTCATTGTACCCAGGAGGGAAGAGACAGAAGAGCTTTGTTTGCACTCAGCTCCTCTTGCATGCCTCTCACTGCCTGATTTGTTCCCTAGGGTTAAGATACCTGTTCACTGAAAAAAAAACACCTAATTCCAAATCCAACCAGCAATAATCCCCTCTCCCCCTAAAACAGCAGAGAAATAACCTCATGAGATTAAAACCCATGCAAACCTGGATCACACATTCATAGCAATATGAATATTAGCATATGCAAAAGTACTTCTTTCCAAACACACAGATAAGCTTATTTTGATTAAGTTCATTGCAGGTAACCCATGGTCAAGGCATTGACCACCTCTCTAGAAAGCCTGTTCCAGTGTTCGACCACCCGCTTGCTAAAGAAGTGCTTCCTAATGCCCAGTCTAAGCCTCCTCTGGTGCAGCTTTGGATCATTCCCATGCATCCTATCCCAGGATATCAGGGAGAAGAGGTCAGCACCTCCCTCTCCATTTCCCCTCTTCAGGAAGCTGCAGAGAGCAATGAGGTTGTCCCTCAGCCTCCTTTTCTCCAAACTAGACAAACCCAAAGTCCTCAGATACTCCTCATGGGACATCCCTTCCAGCCCTTTCACCAGCTTTGCTGCCTTCCTCTGGACATACTCAAGGATCCTCACATCCTTCTTATATTGAGGTTGCCAGGACTACACATGGTACTCCAGGTGAGGCTGCACCAACAATGAATACAACAGATAATCCCCTCTCTTGACCAGATGGTTGTGCTGTGTTTGATGCACCAAAGGGTGCAGTTTGCCCTCTTGGCTGCCAGGGCAGACTGCTGACTCCTATGCCTGACGCTGACCAGCACCCCTAGATCCCTGTCTGCTGGTCCCTAGCCACTCCTCTCCCAGTTTATACTTGTGCATGGCGTACAGGAGTCTGCATTGGGTTTACATGGTGAGGTTTTGGTAGCAGGGAGGGTTGCTGCTGGGGTGGCCTCTCTGGCTTCCAGCCATATTTCAAGGCTCAAGTAGAGATTTTATCTCTATTTTCCAAATGAGTAGCTAAAGGTATTCACAGTGTGCTTAGCTGAGTCATGTCACTCTGAAGCTTTAAATAGCATCATCAGAGCCTGGTAGAGGGATCAGGACACAGTGTTTCTGTAATGACATGCCAGCCAAGGGCAAAAGTGCTTTGTGCAGCTCCCTATTTTAAAATGCTGTGAAGAAGGAGTGTCCGCGGCTGGAAGAGGTGTCTGTGAAATGCCTGCCTTGTTCCTGTAAGGGAGCTCTCCTGATATAGTCAACTTTTCTTTCTGTGCTACTGAAAAGTTGTAGCTTTAACAGTGTGGTTTGTCCAGGTTAGGGTTTTTTTTTGTGGATTATGGACAGCTTCTGGCTCTCAGCTCTTCTTCACTTTTAATTAATCCTTCCAGAATGAAAATCTGAGAGTTGATCTTCTTGTAATCAGCCTGGATGGGTTTTCTCATGACCAGTTCACCTTGCACAGTCAGCGTGAACCTCTAAAAGGATGGTTCTTGGAGCTACAACAGGTCAGACTTCCTTACAGTGTATCACTAATTCTTCCAGCCTCAGTTGTTCACACATCATGGGGAAGACTGAAGAAGGCTTTTTATACCTTTCAGATGCAAAACCAAACCAAGAAGTTTAGCAAGGAGCAGCAGTAGGCTGCAGTAAATAAGGCTGGAAGGTCTTGGGAGAGGTGAGAAAGGCTTGTGAATGTATTGGAGGTGGAAGCTAAGCCTGGAGGGATATTTAGGTGTTTGCATTTTTGCCTGTGCAGTCCTTATTTGCAAGTACATAATGATAAGCCTTTAGCAAAACACTGAGGGACAGTTTTCTGGGGCATGGTTTGCCACTGCTGCTTGCTGGTCCTACCAACTTGAATTTCTTTAACAAGTCAACCTTATAAGACTGTACACAGCTCTTGAACTGGTTAGCTCTGTTTAGCTCCTATTAGGCTGTGAAAGAACAAAACAGTGAATGCAGTTTTGTATTTGTACTAGATTATTCATGTTATTTCTTCACATAGACTTATAAAAAAACTAGAAGTACCATCAGTATCTTGTTAGACCTGTTAGATGTCAGACCTGTTCTTTAAGGATATCAGGAATGGTGAAGTCACCACATTTCATGGAAGTATGTTCTAGTGGGTGATCATCTTCCAGCAATAATTATGCACCTTGTTTCCAGCCTCAGTTTGGCCAGAGCCCAGGCATTAGCTCTTGTTAAAGCTTTTCCTAGTACCTTAAAAGCCGTTGCATAATCACTGTTTCTTCACTAGGGTCGTTTTTAAAAAATATACCAAGGTTACACCACAGTCTTCTTTTTGTCAAACCAGTAGATTCAGTCCTTCAAGTTCTCATTATAAACAAAAGAAAACCAAACCCAACCTTTATTTGCTATATGGAGCTATATCTCTGTTCTTGCACTCTCTCCAACTCTTTACTGTTCCTTTATCAAATGTAGACTCCAGTATCCTTCCTACTATAGCTATACACTGAAATGACCATTGATTTGTTATTCTTCTGTTCTTACCTATAAATGACATCCCAGTTTCTATATACAGAATCCATTGTCCTCATTTGCAATTAGTGACTTCTGCTTCTGTTTGTACTCCATGAGCTCATGACTTAGTGTTTTCGACACTAGTCTTCCCTTTTGTAAGGGGTAGTAATTCGTAACATACATTTGTCATTCCTTTAATCATAACCTCATGCTTCAGCACGTTAGAATTATCTGTAGTTAATCAGACCAGTTTATCAAGCAGGTCAGATCATTCTGCAATATGATTGCCCTATCCTCAGTATTACTCAGCACTCCATCAATCTTTGTTCTACTGCAAATCTAGCCAGTCAGGGTGCTGTGTTTATTTCCAAATCACTCACTAAAACGTTGAATAGGGTTTCAGACTGGTAAAGTCTTAAAAGTTTCTCAGAAGAAAACTTTTTTCAGTGATGTTTTCCACTGAGGACTAATTCTGAACTTAGCTAACAAGTTCTTCGCCTTAGCAACATACACTTTTTCTCAAT
Organism: Coracopsis vasa; assembly: GCA_026283785.1. Taxonomy (NCBI): domain Eukaryota; kingdom Metazoa; phylum Chordata; class Aves; order Psittaciformes; family Psittacidae; genus Coracopsis; species Coracopsis vasa. Next base: position 13,310 of record JANHGB010053786.1, read on the forward strand.
CTTTGCATTACAAAATCTTACTATCTTTGCACAACAGACTACAAGTAAAGAAAATCTTCAGTTGCAGGATGGAACAAAATCAGTTTCTTCTTATTAAAAACCCCACTATTTATTTTACACTTGGCTTCCAGAAGGTAGCTTAGGGCTTACCAAAACTGCTCAGCAACTTAAAGGGAACTTCTGGCTAATGCTAACCCCAGAAAGACGTTTCTTCTGTTCAGTCATCTTGCATTGCCAGTTTACTATGCCATGCACCTTACTTGTGGAACACTGTATAATTGCTTTGGGATCCTTTACAGCTTTACTGCACTCTGATCTCTGAAAGGCAGCTCCAGTACCCTGGTTTGCA
>JANHGB010053787.1:0-22324 GCA_026283785.1 Coracopsis vasa
AGGGACACCTCACATTAAACCATGTCACCCAAGGCTCTGTCCAGCCTGGCCTTGAACACTGCCAGGGATGGAGCATTTACCACTTCCAGCCTACAGAGAAAGGAGCTCAGTAGCTGTAGAAGCTAGCAATCTATTGACATCTTTAGGCTTTCTGTTTATAACATTTTCATCTCCATAGTATTTGAGTAACGGCAGGAACATATCCATTACCAAAGTCTTCAAACATTATACTGCCAGATCTGACTCTTTCTCTGTGTTAAATACCTGTTATAATAGGACCCAATCCTTAATGGTTTCACAAGACACTGCCTGAATGATTGTTAACATATAATATTAAGACACTTTCGTTGACACATCGCTTCAGATGAGGGAGGGCAGAAGGCAGAATGTTAGGTACAGAAAAAAAGAGAAAGAAAACAAAGGCATAAAAGCATAAAAGAATATATTTAACACTGTTAAAAGGCTGTTACAAGGCTGTTTTTCTGTTATGATGCATACCAGCTGACAGTTTTCTCAGAAGGAATTAAATGCATATGGTGCCAATAGTCTTCATCTACTCACTAGAGAACCTGGAGTAAAGTAAATAGAAGCCACTGGAATGATTTTATTTGATTTAGAGTCTTTCAGATCTAGTTAAATTTCAGTTTTGAAAGTTTGAAAAGAGACTTGTTAAGCCAATTGCTTCCAGTGGCATTTTTACATTCAACTTACCCCACTATAACTTTTCAAAGGTAAACTCCTGTATTCGTTCAGAGGGTGAGCTTTCTTCTTCCACTTACTGTCAGTCTTTATTTGTAGATTATTTTTATAGATGTTTGGCTATTATCTGCGTTCAGGATTTATGGCATTTTTTTACACAGTTGAACTTATTTTTTTATTTTAAATGACTGCCATCTATTCAGAAAGGTGGCGGAAGGAAAACTTTTCCTGTGGTGTTGCATCCAGTATATCATCATGCTTGGGTTCATATGCTTGGGTTTTTGATACGTTTACATGTCTGCTTATGGTAGTGATATTTGCATACTAGTTATAGTCACTTTGCCCCTTCTGATCTGTTTGAGATATCAGCAATGGCTTGGAGTTCTAAGTCTCAGACTATTAAGGGTTTCTTCTGATTGTAAGCAGAAATATATTGTTCTATATAGGCTTTTTTTAAAAAAGAAAAATGTTAATAATAACTCAAGTTCTTATTCTTTTAGGAAAAAAATTAAGTTTCTTCTAAAACAACAGTTAGAGATGGTGGAACACAAGTATGCTCATCAAAGCTAGATAGCTTGTGTATGATCTTCAGTGAAGGGAATATAGTTTTGCAGAAAAGTTTTCTGCGAAAGGGCTAAGGCCCCTGCTGAAGGGCTCAGGCAGGCTGGTAGAAAGTATCCTGAAGCCCTTATTACACCAGTGATATTTGAGTAGTCTGGCTGGCACTACAGCCATTTTCAGCAGGCTAATCCAAAGGAAGTCACATACCTATTTGCATGTAAGTATCTTCAGTAAGTTTACCGTACGAAACATTAGGAATGCTATGATATTCCTGATTTTGATTCTGCAACCTTGTATTTATAAGTATGGCTTCAAATAAAAATACAAATATAATTATAGTAATTTCCTTAATTCAGAAAAAAATAGGTAATTTTGCATTCAGCAATTTTCATCTTTCCTCTCCAAAAGAAAACCTTTCCATTTTGTAAGACAATAAGATAATGTTTCTTTCCAACCAGTACACTCACACACTGAAATTAAGGCCAAGGGGTAAGTATTGCTAAATGGAAGCAGAAACATTAATTCATTTTATTGAATCACTGGTGTTAGATGAATCTATGAGCAGACAACATAAGTTGTTGTAATGGAATTTGTTTTAAATATGCATTAAGGAGTTATCTGGGTCATATTTCCACTGCTTCATTATGATCATTCTAACATTATAACACATCCAGAAAACTAAAATAATGCTGATTTTACAGCTCAAGAACCTTAGCATAGAAAAAAGCCTTGTTTTTTCTTAGGTGAAAAATTATTCCAGTTCAAAGTTGAGTCTTGCATCTAACTTTTATTTCTTTATTACCAAAAACTCATGTATGTTGATCTTTTTAACACAAGTTGGTTGCACTAACAGAAGGATCTTATCAGGCTGCTTTGCAGGTGCTATGTTGTAGTGAAGCTATTGCTCTCTTAAGTATGGTCTTCAGTGAAAACATCAAAAAGATTTGACCAAGGTCTGAAAATCTGTGGAAAAGCAAGGATTTCCCCCATACCGCAGCTCTTAGTACATTCCAGTCCTACCATATCTTCTGCATGAATGCAGCAGGACTATTCAGAAGCTGAACAGTAACGAGCCTTGGACCATGAGAAGCATTTATGCAAAATGCAGATGACTGTTTGGCACCCATCTGTATTGTAATGGTTTTGATTCTTTGCTTTCTAGAGATTTACTAGATTTAAATGTAATTTCCAATGGCAACTTCACTCTTCCTGAGAAATAAGACATATCACAGTCCTCAGAGCAGGAGACACTTGTGCCTTCAAGACATTCGTAAACTAAATGTATTGCTACTGACACTGGGAGACTAAACAGCAGAAAGTCTACTTTAGATTTTATCAATTTTCTCTGCCTTAGTAGCTCTATTAGCTGATTTCTAGAAAAATTGACATGATAGATGAAAATGTAAATTTACAAAATTCCAGATGAATGTCATGTTTTCTTAGCACGATTTTCCTTTATGTTCCAGAAATGGCTGATGGCTCTTCACAATTAGGATGTGTTTGTAATCTTATCGTCTCTGCACAACAGTCCTTTGAGATAAATTGCCTTAATCTGCCTCGAATGGAAACACATTTAGAAACAGACTTAATATTATTTTACTTCAGAGCATTTTAGAATATAATTAACAGCTTTTTAAAACTGGCATTTTAATAGATTAAAGTCAGCAAGGTGTGACATAATAAGCAAGATGTCATTTTCATTGTTTTTGCTATAAAGAAAGTGGCCTTTTCCTAACTTTCTTTAATTCATTATTTTTAACTAGATATGCATTTTAATGATTGTGGAATCACTTTTAAACATTAACTGAAATACAGACACAAAAGGTGACCTGAAATTACAAGGGAAATTTGTAACTGCAGTATATCAGACATCTTTTAACTAGGCATTAAGCATGTGTCTGGTGCACTGATATTGTTTACCTGTTCTCCCTCATATTCTAGAATTTGAAATATTAAAAAAAGCTTTATTCCACTTAGGGTAAATAATTAGGGCATTTGGTTCAGTAGATACAGAGGTTTTGCTATTCTTTCCCAAAGCTCATGGTAAGTAAGCCATCCTTACATTATTCTCAGCTGCAAGTTGGTTCTTGACTGCTCAAGGTCCACTATAACATTTTGTTCTCATTACCTTATCCTTTACCTCTGAAGGCTGATCTGTAGCCATCCAAGCCAACTGTGAAGAATTGTATGAGAGTTATAATACTGAGTGACTGAGTGAAACATAAATGTGGATAGCAATTCAATATAAAGAAAGTCGATACATACTGAGAAGCAAACACATTAAAAGAGGGCAAGATCTTAACTTTTCAAATGGAAGTGCTGGCTCTGAATCAGAAACTACCTCTCAGGAAAGGTTTTGGAAGTTTATAGGTTCTATTATTCTCTGCAGCTCTTTCTGAATAATCTATGAAATACACCAACTCTGTGTTCAATAGCAATTAAGAAAGCAAAGAGTAAATCCTTAGGAAGGGAGGGTGGAAGCATCATGAAAGCACAGATATGAATTAATAAGGTTCCATTACCCTGCATTATTTTGTCATTTTATCCTCTCATCTCAAAAAGGAGAGTGGTGATGTGAAAGGGAAAACAGTGAGAAAGGTGATCGAAGAAATGGAATCCATTCATTCAACAGATAAGCTTGACATTTCCTAGTGCAGAAAAGAAAAATGTTTGAAGAGTGTTATGAAAGATGTCTACAACATCAGGAGAGACATGAGAAAAGCAAATAGACAATAATTGTTCATCTTCTAATAGAACAGACAATAATTGTTCATCTTCTAATAGAACTTGTGTCCATCACATAAAAAAAAGAAAGAAATTCAAACAGAGCGGGGATACATGCTTAGTGGAACTGCACCACACAATGTAGATGTTCAAAGTTGACATGGGTTTAGAAAGGAATCAGAGAGGTTCATGGAGAAAAAGTATCTATTAGGGACTGTGAAACATGTCTGATTCAAGACATTCTTTGCTGCAGGTCATGATTTATAGCTATCCTTTTTTGTGAGATTACAGCTTTGTCCATTGTCAGAGATAGAATAATGGTAAAAGCGCGCATTAGTCTGACCTGAGTAACTGTTCTCACATTCCTATCTTGTTATATAATTGTACCAGGTATAGCATTCCTGTATATTTCTCCCTAAAAGTGACTGTAATTTGCTAGTTTGCCCACTTAAAAATCTTGGGACAATACTGAATTGCTTTTGGATGCTGTTGGTCCAGACTCTAGAAAAACCTAGTATCCAGTGTACATCAGCATGTCCAGAACTCTGCCTGACCATCTTTTGCCAACAGTGGAAGCAATTTTCTAGCTCTGAATTCTCTGAAGTAGTCTTACAAATAGCATGTGAAGAAACATTGCCTCCTTCTCAAAGCTACTATCTACAAGTATCGCAAGATGCCCCATAGAATCAAGTCCCTGGTGTGCTTTGGTCCACCCTCTTGGGTCTCACCCTCCAGTATTTTAGTACAAGAATGCTGACAATTAATTCTGAGAAAATCACCAATGTTAATCGAAGGTAAGAGTTGCTAAATGGCTTGAGAATGATACATGTCCCCCATCTAAGTTGATGCCCTTGATAGCATACAGTCTACTGGCCCTGCAGTCCTTTTTTTTCTACACTGGGCCAGATCAAAGTGTCTCTGCATATTTCTGTGCGTTGCTCAGCCCCACTTAGTGTCAGCTCCAAGGACTTATTCATAGCTCTGTGGGCACATGACTGGGATTTGTACTGACTCCAGGGAAGTGGATATTTTGTATTTGCCATCTCAGAACCCAGGAAAGGACTCCGCTGTGGTCTGTGGGCCAGCAGGAACAAAGTCAAAAATAAAGAATTAAAGCCTTTAAGAATATGCAGGATTTCTGCTCTCTATTTCTTGATTAAATGTGTGGCAGCGTGATTGTCACATAAATCCTGACCTGCTAGTGAACTCACTCTGACAAATGTTTGTTGTTATCAAAATGTGGAAGAATTGCACGAAGTTGATGTTCCTTGCAAATTCCATACTTTACAGTCCTTGGGCCACATCATTTGTCCTTGAATAGCACATGAAATGCAAACTCCTCCAGAGTGACTGTATTGCAGCTCCTGCTATCATAGCTCCCAGGCCAGTTTGGAATTTGTCAGTTACTCAGTGGGATGGATTGACCCTGGCCAACAGATAAGCCCTTGCCAGTTGCTCACTCACTCTCCTCCAGCAAAATGTGGGGCAATTGGAAGGGCAAAAGCAGGACAACTGGTGAGTTGAGATAAAGACTGTTTAATAAGTGAAGGAAAATGAAGAAAAAATCCAAATGATGTAAAAGAGATCATTTACCCTCAGCAGACCAATGCCCAGCCAGTCTTCAAGCAACAGCTACTTTGGAAAGACAACCTTTCATTTTTCATTGCTGAGCACTATCTCATATGGTATGAGATTTCTCCTTGACCAGTTCAGGTCAGCTGTCCTGACTGTGTCTCCTTCTAACATCCTGCCCACTGCCAGCCTACTCAGAGTGAGAAACAGATAAAACCTTGATGCTGTGCAAGCACTGTTCAACAATAGCTAAAACATTGATCCGTAACACCGCTTCCATCACAAATCCAAAACACAGCACCATAGAGGACGCTATGAAGAAAATTAACTCTTTCCCAGCCAGACCCAGTACAGCTAGCTGGCATAGGGTTGACAGCCTGATTGTCTGATCTGTTGCAACAGTAATGAACTATGAAGTATCCAGTAGACTACATTTCAGTAATAGGTCAATGTATAAAATCATAAATAATGTCCACATCAACCTGCCTTATGTCTTCTTTAGATTTTAGAAGGACAATGTCCTCACTCTGTCCATTCAGCAGCAATTGGCTTCTTTGGTGGTCATGAGAGACAAAGAATAGATGAAGTACAAACTTTGACCTAAACTGAATGCATGAGGCACCTAGCTATTCTCTAGCAAATCTAGTTCCTGTCAAAAACCTAATTCAACTCAGTAGAAAAATTAAACTGATGTTTTTTCTAATGTCTGTCACAAGGCAGACCATCTCATCAGTGTGAAATGTTTGCAGTATTAGAAATGTCATGGTGGTAATAATAGGATAATAATTGAAAAGATAGCTTTAAAAATATGAGCATTTTTAATTGAAAACATTTTCATCAGAAGTTTGCCGATGATATAAAACTGGGAGTAGTGGCTGATACTCCAGAGTGCTGTGCTGTCATTCAGAAGGATCTAGACAGGCTGGAGAGATGGGCATGGAGGAACATCTTGAAATTCAACTAGGGCAAATGCAGGTTCCTGCACAGGGGACAAATAACCCCATGCACCAGCACAGGCTGGGCGCTGACCTGGTGGAAAGTAGCTCTGCAGGGAAGGACCTGGGGGTCCTGGTGGACGATAAGTTGACCATGAGCCAGCGTTATGCCCTTGTGGCCAATGGTACCCTGAGGTGGATTAGGAAGACCATCAGCAGGAAGTCGAGGGAGGTGATACTCCCTCTCTACTCAGCCCTGGTGAAGCCTCACCTGCCCTGCAGTACTGTGTTCACTTCCAGGCTCCCCAGTACAAGAGAGACATGGAGCTCCTGGAGTAAGTCCAGCAAAGGGCTACTAGAACGATTAAGGGTCTGGAGCATCAGACCCTTTCCTCATATGTGGAAAGGCTGAGGGAGCTGGGCCTGTTCAGCCTAGAGAAGAGACGGTTGACAGGGGATCAGATCAATGGATATACATATCTGAAAGGAGAGTGTCAAGAGAGCGGAGCCAGACTTTTCTCAGTGGTGCCAGGTGATAGGACAAGAAGCAACAGGCATAAACTAATACACAGGATGTTCCACCTGAATGTGAGGAAGAACTTCCTTACTGAAAAGTGAGCATTGGAAAAGGTTGCCCAGAGTTGTGACATCCCTGGAGATACTCAAGAGCCTTCTGGAAACAATCCTGAGCAATGTGCTCTAGGTGGCCCTGCTTGAGCAGGGAGGTTGGACTAGATGACCCTTAGTGGTCCCTTCCAACATCAACCATTCTGCAATTTTGGGGAATAAAAGATCTTTTCTCTTGGTGCTGAATGTGATGGAGTGTAATAACTAGGCTTTCCACTTCACACCTCTTTTCTCTTTGCCATCACACCATTTCAAAATTGTTAATTTTTGAAACATCACCAGAGTAGCAAAAGATAAAAATGGCATGTGTCTCTGCTACCTTGTACTGTTTCAGGTGAGGAGGCATAGCTTGGTGTCAATGTGTCTTGGCCACTGGACAGGTCTTAGAAGCAAAGAGTTTCCATTTCAAGAATGCATGTCACGTAAGCTAAAAGGGAGTATGGCTTTGTCTGCCTGGAGGAAAAAAGGATTCTGAGTTTCTCCCATGAGTTAATAAGACATGCCAAAAATGACTTGGCTAGATCACCAGCTCTTTTTCATGTTTCAGAAAAGAGTGCATGATACTGCCCCATCAGCCACAACTCCTTTGCAGGGAGATCACTAGTTTTCATTCATAGGTCAGAGTACAGCTGCGAATCCTGCTAGCTGCTGTGAACACTGCTCTAATTTCTTCTGGGAGAACGTGAAGGAACTTTTTTCTTTGTCATCAGATTGTCTGCAGTAAAGTACGTTTTGGGGCTTTCTTACCGGGTCTCTCGCATGCATTTGGAAAAACTCTGCTGTTGCAATATGACAGGTGGTAGGAACATCCTGAGGGTTGTGCCCTCCAGAGGTTGTGTTCCCTGGCAGGCAGGGGAACAGTGACTACAGAGCACTGCGTTCCCTGGCAGGCAGGAGAGCACAGTGACTACAGATCAATGTATTCGTTGAAATGATGATGAATGAGGGATGAGGCTTTAATAGGTTGGCTAATAAGAGGGCAATGCCTTTCCTCCAGGATACTTAACCTTCATAAAACAGGACATAATACTATTTCAGGCAACCGTTTAAGAACGAGAGGGCACATTACCACCCATCCCCTGGCAGGTGGTGATGTATGAGGAAGGAGTGATTAATATACAGTTCATGCTCCTCTATGATTTATGCTGGTGGCTCTTAGATGAATTCATAGTTCTAGTGCTCCTTGCATCTCACTGTATCATGTCAGCAGCACAGCTTAGCTATGTATACAAAAAGATATTTGATAAATAACAAATAGAGTGCTAAAGGGGCTTCACAAAAGCTATATTTTTTCTTGTCTTACCTAAAATTTGAGATTTATGGAGTTCTGAGTAAACTAGATTAGTTTGTCTGTTTGGAGCATAGCTCCTCTACTTTGGATCTAAAGGTCACCTTTAGATAAAATGGACAAATATAACAAAATCTTACAGTTTATATATTATAGACCTTTTAAAGTCATGTCAGCCACTTTTTATGTCTTCTGCTTATGACTTTTACTTGTACAGCTTCAAATGTTCTTTGTTTACTAAGTCAATCTATAATATCTTCTTTTTTTCTATTTTTAACATTTATTACAGAGACTTTCACTGTGCATGAGTTAGTCTTTAATAGAAACTGTAATTATTACCATATACGAGTATCATGTTGTATAGGACTGCTTTTAGCAATAAAAAAAATAGCCTTCCTTAAACCATCAGAAGCTGCATGGTATTCTCTCTGCACAAGTAATGCTGCCACAGCTGCCACCTGTGGAGTTGAACATTTACGGTAGTGGAAAAGCTTACCATAGAAACATCCTAGCAATGAATCACTCCATTCTTCCAGTACTGCAATTTCTAGACTAGCATAAATCTAATTGCTGGAACACAGAAAACACATAAATGATACCTTAAACATAAACACTGTTTTAAATTATACTAAAAGACAGAATTATATCACACAGAAAATATATTTAAGGGTAGCCATTCGAGTTACAGAAATTTCTGCCAGAAAAAAATGTTGTGCTCAGTAAAATTTTGGAGACTGAAATCAGCATCTGCAACACAAACTGCTTTTACTTGGCTTTCTTTACAATCACAAAGCAGATTCAATCCCGGTGAAGATATTCCATTTCAGCTGCACTAGCAAAAACCTCTGCCAGAGGTGCCCTTCTCACAAATACCACTGTGATATGAATTTTATTGCTGTTTAACAAATTAAAAGATTATTAATAGTAATACATTTTAAAACAGTTCAGTTATTCATCTCCTTGACACCTTTAGAAATAAATGGTAATGTAAGTACAAATGGAAAGTGAGATTTTAAAAGAATTTGCTCATCATATAATAATTTATTTTATATTTAAATAGTACAGTAGAAAAATTATTAATAAATGTTTATAATCAGCTATATTTTATATCAGTTAAAGATTTGTTAAAGCCCTTATCTCATAGATACTACTCCAAACACTGATATGCTTAAATGTGAATGATCACATACAGATTTCCAGTCTGAATTTGGGTTATTTTAGTTACATTTTTGTAAATTCAAGTGTCTTCTTTAAAAGAGCAGCTTATTTCCATTCCCCTGAAGCTTTCAGGATAAGATAGCCTGTAGAGCCAGACTGACAGAGTAACCTCATGGTATTCTTCTACATAAATGTAACAAAACGGATCGGCGTTGTGATGTCAAGGAAGAGCAACTGACTTGTTCCTCTGAAGGAAGTCTGGAAGCAAAAGACAGTACTACTCATGATGTTGTGGTGCAATGGGTTTCCTCTAACATAAATTCTCATGTAATCTACTTTTTAAAGATAGTCATTTACCTTTAGCTGCAAATAAGCCAGACTACCTGGCTTATCTGACCACTTGAGTGCAAGCTCTCACTATGACAAGACTTTGAAATCTTGAAAATTACTAAGTTACATAGTTCTGCAAAATTGATCTAATATTGAAGTAATGAATGGTTTTGTGCTAAAAGATTGTTTTAAAATTCGAACAGAAATGAGTAACAGTATACAATGCATGTTTAATGAGAGCAGTGCAACAAGCAATATGCTGCACACCCATGTTCAGTGTCACTACTTTGAATATGGTGCTCATGAGTCCCGCTGTAAATAGTAGACACGTTGGAGAACAGGCTGTTCAGAGCTCTAGGGACTGCTGGGAGCAACTGGAAACTTTCTGTTATAAGGAATTATGAGAGATTTTCAAAGGACAAACTGAAGTTAGGCAGCATGTGATTTCAGTGAGAGATGGATATCTGGCTTCTACTTCACGCTGTTTAAAATGTTTATGTATTTCCCCAACCACATTTCATATAGTGCTAATTTTTTATTATTAAAATCATAGCCTTTCAACTTTTCAATCTTTTTAATTTCTTTTTTATAAATACATTTTAGCAGATGATACTATCTATTTTCTATTTGTCCCATACAACACAAGGAAAGAGAAAATGTAAATTAACTGGAAAGATTGAGGATACTGGGGAAAGGAATAGTGTCAGTGTTAACTGCAGCCCTTGAGGTGGACTCAGCCTAACTGACCATTATTTCTGTTCCTAGACGTGGTCAGGGAATGGATTTCTGCCCACATAAATTGTTCTAACCAACCACTGTTTGCTGTACTTTTTCCTGAAGGATCTTTAACCGTGCACCATTAAGTGTTATGTGTCCAGAAGTGCTTGATACCCCGTACTTGTGTATCCTCTTGTGTGACATGAATGGTCACAATTGTCACATGAGAGGACAGGACTTTTTAAGCATCATACTTTTTAATGGATGTGTATCCATTGTGATGGGGAATCACCTGTGTATTCACCATCTGAGTGGAAAATAGAGATTAAATAGGGTTTACAAAAGACTCAAGGAGACGCTTCTTGATCCTGAAAAGATAGATAGCACTGCGTTAGATATTTGAATGTGTACATTCCTAAATAAAACAATCATAGAATTCTAAATTCCTGAAAATAATGACACCTTTCAAGGTCCTAAAAATTAATTTTCTGTTTGAGCTGAGCTGTTTTGTACACAATGGTCTATTTCTTGCTTGTCAGCAGCATGCAAGCAACATATTGGAACCTTTTTGTCACTCCTGTTCTCCTTTTTGAAGTGGAATTTGAACCTTGCCACTCTGATACTTTTAATCTGGATCAAAGAATTTTGAAAATATCTTTTAAATGGGAGAACCTGTTTAGTCTATGGTAGAACCAGTATAACTCTGAGTATAAGCCTGCCTCAAAGAATATTTAAAGGAATAACATTTTTCTATGAGTGCAGTCAACCAATCTGGAAAAATTTTCCCTAGGAGTTTTCAAAACTGATACAGTTCACAAGTGATTTAGACTTGGTTTAAAAAGAGCCTGTCAGTGGTAGGTTTTAATAAAGACAATCAATTCAGAAAGCTGTGGTGGGTTGACCCTGACTGGACACCAGGTGATCACCAACCCTGTTCTATCACTCCCCTCCTCAGCTGGACAAGGGAATGAAAATATAATGAAAGGCTCATGAGATAAGGACAAGGAAAAATCACTCACCAGTTACCGTCATGGGCAAAACACACTTGACTTGGGGAAATTAATTTATTACCAATCAAATCAGAGTAGGATAATGAGAAAATAAAAAACTAACTCTTAGAAACACCTTTCCCCACCCCTCCCTTCTTCCTGGCTCAACTATACTCCTGATTTTCTGAACCTTCTCCCCTTCAGCATCTCGGGGGGACAGGGAATGTGATTTGAAGTCAGTTCATCACACTTTGTCTCTGCTGCTCCTTCCTCTGCTCCTGTGTAACGTCCCTCCTGTGGGAGCTCTCCACGAACTTCTCTAATGTGAGTCTTTTCCATGGGCTGCAGTTCATCACAGAGTGCTCCAGTGTGGGTCCCCTGTGGGGTCATGAGTCCTGCGGCAAATCTGATCCAGCATGGGCTCCTCCCTCCATGGGGCCAAAGGTCCTGCCAGAAGCCTGCTCCAGCACAGGCTTCCCACAGGATCACAGGCATCCTGCTGCTTTGGTGTGGGGTCCTCCATGGGCTGCAGGTGGAGATCTCCACCATGGACCTATGTGGGCTGCAGGGGCACAGCTGCCTCACCATAGTCTGCACCACAGGCTGCAGGGGAATCTCTGCTCTGGCATCTCGAGCACCTCCTTCCCTCCTTCTGCACTGACTTTGGTGTCTGCAGAGCTGTTTCTGACACATACTCTCACCTCTCTCTCTGGCTGCAGTTTCTCCTGCACAGTAGCTTTCTCCCCTTCTTAAGCATGTTATCCCAGAGGCACTACCACCATCACTGATGGGCTCAGTCTTGGTTGGTAGCAGGCCCATCTTGTAGCCTGCTGATGTTGGCTCAGTCAGACACTGGGGAAGCTTCTAGCGGCTTTTCACAGAAGCCACCCCTGTAGTCACCCCACCCTTCTCTCCCCCTACCAAAACCTGGCCACACAAACCCAATACATAAGTCCTTTCAGTAAAAAAAAAAAAAAAAAATAAAGTGAATAACCGGAGCTTTTAGAATAATAATTCCTGATTGGGAAAAAAAGGATTCAAAACAGTAAAGCTAACAAAAGCATTCAGATCTAGAGAAGATACTGTAATTGAGGAAACCTGGTTGAAAGTACTAAAGCAGCAGGAAAGCTGAAATGATTTTCAGGTGCTGTATAATACAAGGAAAGATTGGCAGATGTATTATATAGTAGAAAAACACCTGCTGTGCACAGGGAAGAAATGCTTCCTTTATATATTGTCCTTTAATATTTTTAAGATTATTGCTGAGATAAGGTTATCCTTCTGGCTGCAATGAGTTTCTGTGGATTTGGCTATTACACAAAGCTTTCAAAGGAAGATCCTAATCCCCTTTACATTATCCTGTTATTTTTCTATAAGGAGATTAAATGAATCTTTGCATGAAGTGTAATTCAACTTTAAGTTTAAAGTGATAGATTGTGATGCTTCTGTCAGTTTCTAGTTATTTAAAACAAAATGGCATTAGTAATAAATAATGTTAACTGTAAAATTAACTGAATTATACCTATTATTTATTAACTGAAGAAGCTTGGGAAGCTCTTTCCTCCAACTTCCGTAACTGTCCCATACAATATAGTGAGAGCACTAAAAGAACTTCTGTAGTTAAATATTGAACCCACTCCAGCACATAGTTTCTTACATTCTCAGCTTAGTACTGTCATGATTAAAGGGTGTGGAGTGGGCTGCCTTTCAGGGAAGCCCTCTCATATGTGACTATAACAATGGCGTGTACAGTGCTTTCACTGGCAATGGCAGAATATAGTGCTCTCACTTCAGAGATGGAAAAAGCACAAGCATATAGAAAATTATAGCCTGCTTTGGAAAACCACAGCACTATATCATCAGTGCAAATTATGCCTATGGCACATTGCACAGAGGCATTATAATCTTTTCTTTTAAAAACAGAATTAGTCTAAAAGCAAAAAACTGTGATTAAATAAAGCTGTGACTGTATTATTAATGTGTTACAATCCAGTCTCCCCTTATTATGCAATATTTAAAACCAGGAATTAATCAAAACCTGTGTTGGCATCCCAAAGCTGTCAGTCTTACACAAAACTTTGATTTCATTAAATTAGGTCACTGATGTCATACTGATTCAAGGAGAAGGATTTGATGGAATTACCAATATCATGTTGTACCGTGCAAAATATTCTTGATTATTTTCTCTCCAAGCTAATGTCTAGACTGAAGATCAAAGGAATATTTTAACATGGGTAATGGTAATGAACAGAAGTGTGTCTCTCACCATTTCAGAGTTGTTCAGAGGACAGTTCGTCTTGTCTGCACCTTTTTCTCTGTATATGATGTCTGGTGACATGAGGTAATGGTGCTCTAGGAGTATTGTTCTTATCTTTCCTTCACTATTTCTGTCTCTTCTCCCATTTTCTCACACTGTTTGTATCATTCTCCCTCCATATGATTCTGGATGGTTAGGTTTTTTTCTCTGTCTATTTCTGGAGTTCTTCAATATTTCAATTTAAAATCTGGAGTCTTTTTTGGTATATAACCTACACCATGGCTACCTGATTTTCTTTTGGTGGCATATAAATATGTATCCACATTAGCAGATAACATAGTTTGATAAAAATAGATTTACAGGACATATCAGTTAGTGCTAAAGACCCAGCATCCCCATTATTCATGTTTTAGGGAGCTTTAACTCACACTGGACCTTGTCTGGCCCAGTGGACTGAATGCTCACTAGTAGCTTGAGTACCTGAGGTGTAAGAAAATCTTCTGGTGCAGATTCATCTGAAAGAAATTGAGTTCACACACTCAAGACCACTCCAATATATGAATGAAGGCATTTCAGCTGGTGACAACAGGGAGGTTTTCTTCAAATCTCTTTCAGATCTCTCTGCATCTGAACTCAAACGCAAGTGTAGATTTATAACACATTTCAGAACGACATTCCAGATTTGTTTCTAATTTTGCAGACTCAAAATTCTGATATTTTTCTCGTTTCTTTCATGCATTATTCACTTTTTTCAGCTCATGTGTTTAATTATCCAATAACTTTTTCTTGGAGCATTCACAGGTACAATGTAGACAAAAGATATTACTGTTCTGATTTGCTGTCCCCTTTCGTTTGCTTCTTGCATTTATAAAGGATAACAGGATCATGAAATAGTGAAATCCACTCAGGAAGAGAGAAGTCCATGGTCATTCAAGCGTTTATGTGTTTCTTGCAGCTGAGATTAATTCAGCAGAATATGGGGAATCTTGTCCTTTTCCTTATAAGCACAGTGACAGAATGCTTTGAGAGAGAATAGTAAGTCATTTGAGACTTCATGTGCTGTGATACTTTTTCTCTATGGCTAGCTGTTATATTTACAAGTTTTGTATTATTTTGTAGAACATTTTAAAAATTTTTGTCTTTGCGTCTTTGGGAATCACTCTTTGTTATTAGGGTGTTATGGCATGAATAGTGAATTGTTAAAACATTGCTTATTTTTGTAACAATAAACTCCTCACAATTTGTTATGACAGCTGTTATTTTTAATGTTCTCTACAATAGCAAAAGTAAGGCTATAAAAAGAAATGGCCAATGGTGACATATATTGCTCAACAGAAGAATGCATGAAAATTGTTTTTCTAAAGATGAAGACTAAAGTCAATGCATTTTGGCAGTCAGCAAGGATGATCTGTCTTCTCTTCTATAAACAAACAGAAACACATTTGATGATTTAGTGACCATCACCATCAATTGTAGATTACCAGAAAGAATTCAGTTCATTGTTTCTTTTTTAATTAGCTGAACTGTGTAATGTTGATGTTAAAACCGTAGAAAGCAGGCTTCTTGATGCTGCACAAACAAAAGCAATCCAGGATCTCATTTACATTCCTCTGCTGGTGTCTGCAGCAGATCTATAAATAGAATAGGCTACACACAGAAATTTATTATTGCAGCTGATAATAATTTTCCTTTGCAAAGGTGTCTGGAGGCATTATTCATGAGATTCGTTCTGGTAGACTCTCCAGCTGAGATCCTCTCTCCCCAGAACTGCAGGTGGTCAGTTTAGAAATGCACTCATCAATTGCTATGCACAAAGGCTGTCACAAGACTTACTTATTTCCCTGTTTTTAAAAATACAGGGATCCTCTCAGCCCCAGATTATTTTCTCCAACCTGATTGTGTGGATATTATAAGCATTTTCAAGATTTTAAAAAATCACATGTATTTTGCATTTTATCACTGGATATCCTAACAATTATGCTATTATCTGGACAAACACAAAGACTGTGGTTTGATACAGCTCACATCATGTCTTCTGTATTCGTAACCACAGGCACATGTGACCTTATCAAGTACAAGACAGACATGTTTCTGTTCAATACTGAGGATGTGTAGTAATGGCGTGAACAGACCTATCTAGCTGTCATCTAATTTCAGTCATAAAACAAGGGGAAAATCAAATAAAATCTTTAATGAAATTGTGTTTATAATAAGTGATAGGTAGAAATGTCTTACACTCCTGCTTTTCCTATCTTATTTTGGTTTTCCTATTATATCTGCTATTCTGCTACCTTTGTATACTAAATCCCAGGTAATTCATACAAACAGAATATTCACATTTCTAAATGTTTGGTTTTATCACCTCTCAAGACTGATTCCAACCTATTCTTTCCCTTGCCTATTCTACTGTTCTTTCTATGACTGAGAACACAAAATATATGAAAGCAGAGATATTACCTGTTTATTCTGGTTCAATTTCAATGTAATCACTACTGTAAGTATTCTTATTTCAGTTCTTTACATCCTACTGTGTTGTCACAAGCTATATGAAATAGCTGAATGTACAAATGATGTTTCCATTTGCAAAGTAAGCTAGTAGCTTTATAATTTTTGTTTTCACTTTCTTTGCTTTTTTCAGCCGTAATAGGAGAGCTGTTTTTCTGTAGCACTTATTTCAACTGTGTTATGAAAGCAGCAGCACAAATAACAATACATACTAAAAGCCATATATCTTACCAGGAAGGGAAAGATAAATCAAAATATAAAATTAAACCTGAAAGCATCTCTCAAATCAAGCCTCCCATATGCCATAAAGCATTTTGGCATCTTTAATGCCAAGTACACAAGCAAAAAACCAACCAAACAGAAAAAAAAAAAAAAAGTATTTCAACAGTAAGTCAAATGTCACTGATTTTCTGTGAGTATAAAACCCATCCTGGCTTTTTTAAGGAATTTTGGTACTTATTCATATTTTTTTGGTTTTTATTTAAATTTGTCAGTGATGCAGAAAACTGGTTTTGTGAATGCCCTAAACTCTACTCTGGAAAACTCTGCCAGTTTGCGACTTGTGAAGAAAATCCATGTGGAAATGGTGCTACGTGTTTTCCAAAGTCCAGGCGAGATGCCGTTTGCCTTTGTCCATATGGAAGATCTGGCATCCTCTGCAGTGATGGTAAGAACCATTTTCTTTATGCATAGGTGATAGTTTCTATCATTCATAGGCAATGTACAATAAACAAGCCAAATGGTTTGAAGGCAAAACACTGAAAGTGACCAGTTTCCCACATATCAACAAAGCTCAAAATTCAATCACATGCAAAAAAATGTCTCAGCTGAGCACCCTCGCTGCCTGTTGTTTCATAAAAGTGTTGACCAGAGAAAGGAAGACAGAGGGTCAAAGAATTTAAGAGTAGACAAGCTAGGAAAAAACAGATAGTGTTTGTCGAGTAATTTACCTCAAAAGAAGCTGAGAGATTTGACTGAGAGCTGCTTTGGAGAAATTAATTTCTACTGTAATTTGAATTTTCCTTTACTTAGAGAAGCATTACTCTGTACATTTTGTACATTAAACGAGCGTATAAATAATACTTTCTGGATTGTAAAAATACCAGCAGGTGCTAAAATTTTATTTATTTCTCAGGTCAAAAAGAGGAACAAATTAAAATTTACCAAGTGCATTGGTATGAAATAAGAGACGGGATGAAGGGAAATTAATGAAGCTAAGTAAATAAGTCATTTTGACTAATATAATCAAATGAATGGCTTTTGCTCTCCAGTCATTGATTATAATGATTGTTCTAGGTCAGAAATTCATGTGTGTGAGCATCCAAGGTTCTCTTTTCCCCTAACGATGTAATAAGAAGTAATGATTGAAAAACCTGCATATAGAAAATAATCATTGGTTCTGAGCTGATTTAGCAGTGCATATGAAGTGCTTTTCAAAATAAATATTAAGCAATGTTCAGATTAGATCAAAATCTACATTGTCTTTTTGTTCATATCACATACATCTGTAACTCTTATTTAAAATTTTAATTTCCAAATTTTTCATCAGATGAATGTTTGGTTTATCCATGTTTTCACCTAACCCTGATAATTGATAGCCAGTAGTGAATATGTAGGCAAGTGTATGAAACATGTATGATACTTCCTTGGTAATCTTTCTTAACTTGTGGTATCGCAAGACACTGGGGCTTCCTGTGCTGGGGTTGGTACCTGGTATAGCCTTTGATAGATTTATTTTCTTCCATGTACTTCTCTAATTGGTCTTTGAGTCCATATAAACTTGATACACAACATCCTGAGGCAAAAGCTCCAGAGCTTAAGTATGTAACTTGTGCAGAAGTACTTCAATTTGTTTGCTTAACTGCTCCAATTACTAATGACATTAATGCCTCAAGCTTCTGTGTGAGAACAGATGTTTCAGAGTTGTTCCCTGTTTTATGAATGTTTCCCTGTTCACCTTCTCCGTGCCCCTCCTGATTTTGTATATATCCTTATTATAACACCACCCCCCAAAAAAAAAATAAATTTCTGTATAGTTCAAGTAGATTCACTCATTTTTGGGACACCAGCCATGCTGTATCTTTAGTCATCCAGGCTTCCTTTGTTGCTTCTCAGTGCCACCGCACCTTCTTTAAAATGGGGATCCAGAGCTGACTGCAATACTGAAGGTGTGATAATACATAGCGCTGTTAGACATCTTTCTGTTTTACTCTATGTCCTTTCTTTAAACACTTCTTCCAGCCTATTTCCTTTTATGAGTACACTGGTGTTTTTCATGAAACTGCTTATTAAAACTCCTAACACTTTTTTCTTTGAATACTGATGGCAAGTTCAGGGCCCACAATTCTCTATGTAAGGCTAGGACTGTTTGTGTAATCTACCTCAATTTACATCTGTCAACACTATCATCTAAAGCTTTTTCCCTGTAGTAGTTCAATGAGGCTGTTTGCAGCTCTTTGTAGTTAGCGGTCTCTAAATTGAGAGTGAGTAAAACTTGATGGAGCCTAAATTGAGAGAAAGTACACAAAATCATTAGTTTGATTAGACTAGACAGCTGAAGGCTTTAAAAACACAGAAAGAATTAATATTTTTTTTTGAATGGAAAAAGAAAACTTTCTGGATCATTACTGTAAGCAAACAAAATGGGGAAGAACACCCAGCTTTGTAGCACAGAGTATAAATCTAGGGTCAATAAGCCCACAACACAAAAAAAATATTGAAATACAAATATTTATTCAATTGACCTGTGTCTTAAGAGTTTAGAAGAAATAGAAATTAACTGATCACAGACAGAAGTCTTGTTAAGCTGGACTTTGCATTGAAACTTAAAATGATCTGCAAAAAAAGCCTTTTTATCACATATGCTAAAACTGAACAAACAGGGAAGAAACAGCCACAATGCAGTGAAATCTGGGTGCAGCTTTAGGGATCGCCCTAGCAGCATCAGAGCCGTACATTTGGTGAGGTGTTTTGAAGATAGTGATAGATTGCCTAATTACAATGGTAGAGCAATATAGATTACATTAGAAACAGAACACAAATTTGATTGTTTACTATAACAAAAAGAATGGCCCAGATAATAAACTTGTTAGAAAGAATCAGTCCATAAAATTTAAAGACTAGGTGCACAGATTTTCAACGAATCATCTCCTGTTTAAGACATACAAAAATGTTGTCTCTGCTATCAAGATTAGTAACCAAGTGCATACTACTTTGTGTCTAAAACACTGAAGGAAAACTTGTTTCTCCTAAATGCTTATTGAGTACTGCTTGTGCTTCATCAACAAGAAATGTGCAAGAAGTTACAGTGATTATTTGATAAATTTAATATAGTAAATGTACCAAATAGAACTGCAGATTTCAAGACAGAATTGCTGCTCCTACCAACAGATATTATTTACAAAAGACAAAGTAAACCTAAATAAAGATGTGAACAGAGACACAAATTAACCCACTTCTACAGAACTTGCACATATCAGAGCTCAAATTACCATCTGTTAAGAGTTAGAAGACACTCTAACTACACCAATCTCTCCGAATATGTAAGAAAAAGTAAATCTATGCCACTATTAAATGTGGGGAAAAATAAAAACAAAATAAAAACAAAAGCAAAAGGCTTGGGTCAAGAAGTTAAAAATACATCATTTTATGGGAATCCACAACATTCTAAAAGTGAGAAAACTGCAGGGCTACCATAAATATGACAAATGAGGCAAAACCTATATAAATAAGACCAGACAAGCTTCTGGGACTAGCAAAGATTTTTCTACTATTTCTGAAGCAGATGAAGCATCCAGCAGTCTGAACAGGCTTGTAACAATTGCTCTGAGTTTATCTTAGTTATCCTATGCTTGTTTCAGACATCAAGAAAAGCTTCCTAAAATCATGTCAATTTTTCCAAATATGTATAATAAAGTGCATTATCTCTCCCTACACATCTTTTCTTCCTTTTATCACTAGATGACGATGTTATTATAACTGCTAGTTGACTATTATATGTTGAAATCTCTCTCAAGAAGCTACATAGCTAAGGCATAATGAACGGGTCAGTAGTCCCAGGGGATGGTAATATAAGTTAGAAGAGAGGGCAGGCTGTGTTGATCAGAGGAAGGACACAGCCAGACAAACATACTGACCAGCCAACTGTTTTCATGCCCTTTTTGTTCCTGTATCCCTCTATTTTCCCACACTCATTCTTCCTAAATCACCTAATTTCCTCCTTCTTCCCTCCTTTGTTTTCCCCCTTAGACATCCATAAATCCTGTGCTGTTCTAAAATGCTCTTCACCTGCATCCCATAATATGTCCCCAACTCCATGGCAGTTACACCCCACTGTTTAAAAGATGCTCCAGTGCTGATTTGTCATGGTGAGTATCACAGCTGGACACTTAGGCTGAGGGTCTCCTGGGTCACCCTTGGGAGGGGCCCAGACAGGCTGTCCCTTCCTCTGAATCCTTAATTTGGCTTCCCACCTTCCTTTGGACTCTGTGCTTCTCTGGGATTGTGCAGGTGAACCTGTGGTAGGCTGATGGTTCCTGGGATATGGCTGGGAGTAGTTGGGGCAAAATCATAATTGAGTTCCACCACCTGCCATTGTCTCTGTGCTGCTTTGTGTGTGTGAGGGCAAGCATTTATCACATGACCAAACACTCTTGATTTGAGGAGTTAAATGTCCCCATGACTTTCAACTCAAAGGGGTTCAGTTGCTTGAAACAAGAATTTAGTCACTTATTAAAACAGAAAACAGGAAATACTTAGCAATGAACATCATCAGTATGCAACAATTTGGAACAGAGACTGTGTCTACACGGGCAACTTGACTCAACCTCCAAGGTGACTTTGGCTTTTTAAGCTGTACAGAGAGGGATCCACATCATTTAAACTGAGTCCAGTTATGGGCTCCGGCTTTTTAGTAGTTTTGTGTGAAAGCAGCCAACATTCAAGTCCTACTCTGATAAAATTTTTTCATACTTAATTTAGTAACAAGTTGCTTGCATTGTGTTTCTTGCAGATTGTAAGTCTCCTCCAGTCTTTAGGATCACACTGCTGAATAAAAGTGTTTACAAATAGCACCATTTCAGACCAAATGAATACAGACTACACATTCTCCAGCAGTGCTATGATTTTTTTCTTTTTTTTTCTGCAAAATGCTTGTTAAAATACTTCCTATATATTTGATATTTCTGCTTTTGAAGTTGGTCAGGAAGACATATCAACAACTCATTATTGAAGTGAGGATTAGATTAGCACTAAAGTGCCTGTCATCCAGGGAAATTTGTCATTTCATAAACTCTAAGGCTTAAATGAACATCCGTGGTGCTTGCTTGATCTAAACACAAAACTTGAGCACAGACAGTTAGAGAGATGTCCAGATCACCATACTTCAATTTTTTTGAGATTAAGTTGAACTCTAATCATAATGATTTGAACAGAAATGTGTCCAAATCACTGTTGTTTAAAGTCAAGTAGTTTCAATGAAATTAAAGTATTAAAATTATATTGTTGTGTCTCACCAAAATATGCAAAGATTAAGACACTGTTCTTGTTCCCCAAGAATTGAAAAATAAAAGAATTGTTCAATTTCTGCAATCTCTGTAATCAGCCTTTATTTCTTTTTTCAATTTTTTTAAGCCCTAGGTACAGGCTGAGAGTATTCCCTGTTTGGCACAGGAAACTGGTATGGTCTGTAATGCATAAGGCCAGTATGTTTGAAATATCTGAATGCAAGGAAAATTTTAAAGAGGAAATATCAGGATATAATTGTATTGCAGAGTGGTGATGGCCTTCTAAATGTGAGTGAAGCAGAAATGGTTCATTTGCCAGGAATGGAAATGAGCACTTGGACTTCTAAACTCTTGATTTAGTGGTGTACAAGGCCAGATTGGACAGAGCCTTGGGTGACATGGTTTAGTGTGAGGTGTCCCTGCCCATGGCAGGGGGTTTGGAACTTGATGATCTTAAG